>DWQK01002803.1:0-12488 GCA_018231225.1 Noctuana stator | reverse complement strand
GCAACTTTACAATGAGGGCTGAATGAGACAGAGCTCAACGCAATGATATAGCGTGATCTCTTTCTAACATTATGACGTTAAGGCAGACTATGGACAAATTTCGTTCGTTCATTCGGGCAATAATGACTCAAAAACGATCTAGCTTATTATAGGTGATGGTACCAAATTGTAACGATTCAGTTTAGGAACCTATTCATAGTTGTGCCGGAATTGAATCGTCGACTAAACGGTCATGGTACTGGTGGTATCCTAGTATTAATAAATATTCCACGTATGTGTGTTCGTTTAGGAATTATCACCTGTTTATACATGCAGCAAATCTAGTTATGGGTGTGTTAACTGAAATTTAAGTGTACCTACTGCCCACGACAAAATAGACTAGTTAACTTCGTTTTGTCATATTCTTTATTAAATTGACGGAAATGGGCGCGCAGGTCACGTTAAGTATAATGATAATTACAGCCCACACTCATCTACATACTACATAGTGGTAGAAAGCCTATTTGAGATTAATTCCTTGAAGAAATGTGTGTGATATTTTAAATTCTCGCGTGGAACAAACACTGAATGCACTAAAACTAAAGCTAAAACTACTTGTAATATCTATAGGTATTATATCGCCCGAAGGAAACTAATATAATGCCGCTTGGAATGATAGACCGCGTGTCTGCTCGAGACTCATCATGATAAAGGGTCAGGAACAATAAGAATGACGAAGTGCATTTTAATTAGTAAGTAGGTATAACTTTATAAGGATGTAGTTTTGAGCAAGGCTCCACGTAGTTAGGTAGGTCGTAGATCGCAATACGTCAACCACATCTGTAGTTACATCTCTCTGAATGAGCGTTTTTGCAAGGATACGGCATTACAATTTTATAATAAACTGAGGTCTTCACGCATTCAGTATTCACGTCGGAGTTGTAGAGAAGAAAAAAGGTTCATTGACAAAATTATTGAGTAACGTATTATTTATTCTGCGTGATTATTAACAAAACTCAAAAGATACCAAGCATAACATAAAAATTAATCGCTAGTAGATAACTAAATGTACTTGATGTTATCTTTGGGTGTGAGCGCGTTCAAAGAACAAGTAAAAAAACACTACGTACCTATAAACTAAGGGTTTATAACTATAACTAAATAACTATAACTAAAATTTACTCCAGGGTAAATGTAATCATAAGCTACAAAAAAGTGAGGTATATAAGTAAGAACATTAATTTACATCCGCTATTTATTTTATTTTTACATTTTGTATCCTGATAATTTTACATGTCACGTCGTGGTACTTACCAACGCTTACGCTTTTATGGACATTAAAAAAATCTGATTACAAACTATATTCGCGTGTACTTCTTCGGCTAAGGCTCGCGTGCACCCTGTACTTACAGTTATAATTATGTTCTTTACCTCGACACGTTTCGAGATACAAGCAAAAAGTTGTCAATGATGGCCGGCGTTGTACGGTACCTATAGAGATAATACAATCGTAGCCTCTAAGAACACTTCGTAATTACTAGAATCTAAATAAAGTTGTGAAGACAGAAAAAGAATGAACGAGTACCTTCTATTATTGTGAGTGTGGCACACGGCATTTGCAAGTGTTTTCATAAAAACCCTCTGCCTTGAGATATTGGCACGCTTGTTAAATTTTAATGACCTTATTAAATTATAAAATACCTTTTAACGTAAAAATATCTATAAGACGAAATTATAATTTCATATTCCTAACAGACAAGTGTTATAGAAGATTACTATTATATAGAACGTTAATAGTACTCGTAAATAGAGAACTCGCTATAGGTACGTCAGTAATAGCAAAAAATCGTACTCATTTTAAAATTACATTACGAATGAAAATACTAATCAAATAGTTAAGTGTTCTCGATAAAAAAGTGAAGATTTTATAAAACCAGGTAGTGATTGAGTCGTTTTTCCAAATATGTTTTTGGGACTACTGAAACGGTATTTCGACCTTTTCAGCCGACCTAAACACTGCCTTTCTAAAATCAATTGTACACAATAAAGGAGTTTATAGTAAAATTTAGTGGAGTTCCAGTAGAATCGTATTATAATTCAGCAAATATTTGTGCAAGTTTCAGAGCTATAACATATACAAAATAACTATGCGTCAGATTCAGGACTTTAGTAGTTAATACATAACGCCTCATACTCCGAGTATGGTTTGGCTAACTATAAAATTATAAAATTCATTTAAACTTCTGCCCCACTGGGAATCAAACCCAGAAACCTAAAAATAACAACTACTACACCACATGGGTCGTAAAGTATGTTACTAAAATATAATTTTATACAATACAATATAATCACAAAATTACGTATATGTACATGCTATAAGTCATCACGAGTGGTCACTGCACAAGCTAAAGCTTTACTGCATAGTTAATAATTTGTTACTTATATACCTGATTTTAAAAAGCGCCGAGAGTTTTATTCCTTCGCCGTTTTTCTCCCGGCCTAAGCTAAATGGCGCTTAAATCCGATGAACTAATTCATATATTTGACGTTCATTAGGTGTATTTGAATATCTTACAATAGATGAAACAATTTTAAATTTAGCAGAATAGATTGTAGTATTTACCTTACGATTCGTATTTGGGTTAGGATTCTTTGGTATGAATGTAAATATTCTTGTTACGAATAAATTTCGTTATAGGTATTTACGTTACACCTTGTTTTTGTAGAGACAGGCTAAATTGCAACAAGCAAGTTGGCGACGGAATCTAAGCGCAGAGATATTTTGAAACGTGGCTGGCTAATCTCGCAACGTGTCAAGCCTTAAAGGTAATAAATAATAGCAAAATCACAAGGTCTCGCAGAGTGATATTCCAATAGGTGACCAACTTCGCGTTGACGGTTGAACTCTTCACTAATATTGAATTTAAATAACCAATCGATTCAGACCAAAAGTCAATAGTTGACTGTATCAATATGGAATTCACAAACATGTTTTGAAGATGTAACAAACAATAAAAAAACTGTTTACGTACACTCATCACATTCCTACTGTTGATCACTAAGTCTTGTCACTTTATTTTCATCGTATGGCGGTATCGATGCCAATCGGTGGCACTCTAGGTTGCAGCTCAGAAACCCCATATACATACTCGTTGATGCGCCCCTGTGTGATCGTAAGTGTACAACGGAAGTCTAGTCAAGTAAAATGTAAACAAACATCCACAACACGTATTCAATATGTTGAGAAGCGGAACTAAGTATTGTCATAAATTGTCTTGCGATGTTTTATCAGCAATGCACCGAGCGTCATGACTGTTTTATTATTAACACAACGTTTTCCGCACTCGCCTCGTGCATATTATTAGAGGATGGGCCCGTGCCAGCCTCCGGACAGAACTGCCTAATTATGCGAAGGGCATTCATCTTTTATGTATGTTTATCTGTATTTTGATATGAAATATCTACTCGTATTGGCGCACCTTGCCAGTTATGGCGTCACCGAAAAGTTGTGACGGAAGTAGTGCCGTGGTTGAGCAGCAACCGAGCGTGCAGATCACCTAACGGAAAATGGATACTGCAAGTCGTGGGTGCCTATCACCCACGTTCAACCTCTAAAAGAAACCCTATCTGAAGTTATACTTACAAGTATGCTTAATGCTAGTCACAAAGAACTCTTTGGCTAGTTATTAAAGTCTGCTTTGTAGCTTCAAATACCAAACTTAATCAAATTCAATGGTCAGTAAACTTGATGAATAAAATAATCCTACAATGAGAAAAACTGTATTCCCTATAGTGTATAAAATTAAAACAAATTTAATGATTTCTTCGTATTCTTTATTGTGATATGTTCATTTATCATATCACATTCTGCGAATTTGAAATCATGAAACTTTTTTGTGGTTACTGCTGTTATAACTTCAAAAACCTTTCAAATTCAATTTCTGTTTCGGTCAATTTCATTTAAGTTTCTATACGTAAGTTAAAGTCAATTAAACATTGTATTCTCATATAGTAGTAACGTTATTATTTTATGTAGCGTCATATCACATTTACATAGCAGGTTTAGATGGTATTACATATTTAAATTTGTGCTAAAGTTGCTAAATTGCAGTCGAATCACGTGCATATTTGATGAGAGTTTTTACAAAGGTATTACTTTAAAATTAACATTTTCAAATTGGTAGAGAGTTAAGTACTAAAACCTGAATACTTATTTTATTTCCGAACCTTATATTCAGTCGACTCAAACTTATATCAATATGCTTAGAAATAAAAAATGAATTAAAATCAATAAAGGTAAACTAAACTAAGTAATAATAAGTAGGTTTGTCAGCAGTTTTAAAGAAATATTGATCAGATGAATATAATAGATACAATATAATGAAATCAAGTTATACCTTCCTGTTTGTTGTTGTTGTTTCTTTTCGCATTGTAAAAATGAGTAGGTAGGTAACATAAGTTTTTATTTACCAGCACTAAAGTTACTTATTACTCCTCATCCGTCACATAACATGTTATCAACTTTTTTACTGCGCTTCCAAAATGTTTTACTGACAAATTAAAGACAAGACACAGTTGTGAGAAAAAATAAAAAAAATATTGTTGTAAAGGTCGTATGAAACAAATTTTCTGAATGAGTGACGCAATGTAAATTAAACACATACGCAGAACACTTCAATCCGGTTCTGTTCCACGTTAAAGTTGAGCAAAAATCTTCAAGTATAATATGACCTTGGAAGTGCAGTGCCAAAGACCGACCTCACATAATCCAATCCATCAAATAGGTACATTAGTTATTTATTCGTCTGTGGTACAATTTTTGTACTCTTTAACTAATAGTATTAAAGGCTAAAATGCATTGACATTTCGGTGAATCCTAGTCGGAATTATTTCTCATCCGTAAATAATTAAATTATGCGTTAAAAAAGATACGCTTCCTCGGTTGCATCGTATTTCAATTTGACGAACGTCCATCACAAACCAATTTCGTAAACATGGCTGCTGAAATAATTAAGCTGAATGCTACACTAAGTTATATTTTTAAAAGACAGTTTGCATTATAATACTTATTTAAAATATTTCTAGCTTTTGGGAGGCAGTGGAAATATTTGCCAAGGTAATCAATACAGTTATATATCCACGATATTACTGACCGAAAGAAGATTCAAGCTACTTTTTTAAATGCCTCCAAATAAATTAGAAATACGTAAATTAATTGAACAAACATTTTAATGCAAGTGCGTAAATCAAAATAATGACCTATTATTGAAACTCAACAGGTTATGTCTGACGTAGATTCATACCAAAACATTAATACACAATATTTTGCATTCTGATATTTCGGATTTGGTAAATAATCAGATAGGTACGTCACTTCATTTATTACATAATTTTATTCCTTTTAAGTTTCACATAAAAATGGAAACTCCGCGTAAAAGGATTTTACTCAAATAATTTACTCAAATAATTATGAAAGGCAAGCTGGTAGTTAATTTTTAAATTGAAATTAATATCTAATTATAGTAGGAACTGAAATATTTGTTTATAAGTTATTATATACCTATAAATAAAATATGTTAAATTCTTCAGAATATTTTTACGCTAGCGCGTCGTTATTCCCTGCGATTATAATCATCATAATTAAGAACTAACAATATCGTTAGCTGCATACAAATGAGTTGTTTAAAATATATTAATTATTCTTCAAATATTTTTATAATTCCGTAGTCTGAAAAATTACGCTTTAGTATTTGTACGTACCTAGTTAATTAAATTAATAATGAATTATAGGTAGTAAATTTTATTGTGAGTGTGTTACTTACATCACACTTGATATTAGTTTATTTTAACAAATTCACGATTTTTCTTATTGCAAATCGTAAGCGCGAACAATGTAGCAATCAAAGCAACTTCAGTAACTTGTACCATGTAGATCAGCGGTGAACTCTCAGTGCAGGTCGAGAGTTCAGTTACTGCAGGTTTAGTTTTAATACGCCTTTTACAGTTGACTAATAAAAGACGCAGATGAATGATTTAGTTAATGGAGGGAAACACTGTTAGCTGTTTTATGTTTAGGGGTGCTATCCAATTAGAACAACTGGTTTTTTTTTAATTTTACTACCATATTTTTGATTGGTCGTTGAGTTAGCATCATGTTAGGGGAGTCGTATCCGCGCATATCTACAGCTCGCCTTGCTTAGCTTGCATTGCCCTGCGATATATAATATTTTCTGAGCGGTTGTGCTATGTGGCGAAGAGTCGTGGCGAAGCGATACGTTGCTTGCGTTTCGTGGCGATCGCTGACTCGTGGGTTCTTGTTGTAGCTGCCAAGGGCTGGCCTGCCATTCGCCTGGACCCCGCCGTCCCCCGCGGGGAATCACCGACGACTTTGTGGTAGCGACAAACACGTAGTACGTATTTTACAAGCTTTTATTTCACATGCTTTTATATGCATCCCTTAAAAATTAAGTAATGGTACCATTATGTATTCACTAAAACACCGATAGAGGTAATATAAATCTAAGTTTCACAGGATCATAATTTTATATTGTGTAACCTTAACTTTTACAGTTCGAAACTACTAAACTAGTGGTTTGCTTTGAATAAACACAAACACGATTTCTTACATTTTCATAAAAGATTTTCAAAATAATTAGCATTGGACAAAATACGAGCCTTCTCGGAAAAGCACGTGCCTTCCCACTATGAAGTGCCCAGCACAAACAACTAGTTTTAATCATTTATGTTTATCAAATAATAATAACGTAACATTATTTAAAAAATATTAATTTCAAGATTATCGAAACCTCAATTTTTTAATAGTAATTCAATGACGATGAGTTAAATTTAGCGGTGACAATCTGCAATAGATATAGACCATTCGTAGGTACGAGTATTTACTACTACTAACACATAGGTTTTTATACTATTTACGTATATCTCCACTATTCACTGATTAAGAAAGACATCCAACGTGTCGGTCGGTGCGGAACTTTTGATAATTTAAAACAATTAGGTATCCATCCTGCCTGTGCACAATTAATGACAATATTCCCACACTGCGAACTGCGAGTCACATCAGCTTAGTTTTCCCCATGAATGAAGTGTATAAAAGAATCAATTTATCTAAAAAGATACCGGTTTATAAATTGGAGTCTATTCTTAGTTCTTCGGGATATTGGTTTTGTATGTTAAAAACCCCCCATATGAATACTAATAAAAAGTATAAAATAATATCTTTTAGATCTATAACTTAAATTATGTAGTAAATATTTTATAGGAACGTCGTTGCATCGAAGGACAGTTACAGTTATTCTAATTCATCATATCACCATTTTTCGTCTCCGGCGGCGACAGATATTGGTTGCTAAAAATTTCTAAGTATTTGGACTAGCTATAGATGTATGGACAACTTTAACATGACCTGCCTGCATACCTACTCGTTTAGTTGTTCGTTTGAACAACATTAAAAAGCAATATTTTTACTTGCACTAAATTTACTTACACACTTCCAATAATGTTGCGAGGTCGACTCTCTCTCGCCGCCGCGGCGCCGGTGACAGCAACCTTGATCAATTTAAGTTTTACGTTTCGTTTGACAACCGCGAGATGGTATCGTGTAACCATTTCGGATCTTTCCAATGCACCTAACCGCGATTATTTGCACAAAAAGTTGTCGATGAGAATGTAGATTTTGATTCCGACAAATATAGGTAACTACTTAGGTAGGTATGTATATAATTTAAGCAGAATTATATTCTCTTGTACGATATGAATTAAAGACGACTGCGAATTTGTATCTTAGCGTAGATTATTTAATTAAATCTGAAAAAGTTTTCGCTACTCTTAGACTAAGATTGGGTGAGTGATAGGAGAGAAAAATGCAAGCGGAAAATAAAACTAAACCTTATTGTGCGCTGACTCGCCCCTTATAACATTGTAACGCCATTGTTTCATAAATGTTATCGTTTCAATCAAGGGACAAAAGGTGAACGTCGTTTCTGTGTTTATCTTCAGTTAGAATGCCAGAATCTTCGCTACTTTACAATGAAGCTATCCTATGAATATATCTTAAATTATAATGAAATATTGTAATAAAAGTAACTGAAACAAGAAAAACCCGTCTAAAACAGATGCTAGATATTGGTACGGAGAGAACAACGCATAAAACTCATACCAAAACAAGAGAGTTAGCGTAGAGAATATATATTTTATCAATATCTCAAATTCAATCAAAAATTACGTTATCTCTAGCGTAAAATGTATCTACTCGCCTATAGTATTCGCTGGCTACACTCGCAATCATTTTATATGCGACAACGTTAAACACGTAATAACGTCATTTATGTTAAATATAAATTTATATATAATGATCATTTCCGTCAATTTAAAATACATAACGCTGCCACCCATGTTTAAGTCCGCAGAAAACCTTATTAGGCCTTATTATCGAATAATAATAATGTTTATATGAATAGATGTTTCATAAATTTGTACCGGTCTTGTTCCTAATCGACTTACAAGAAACATTTAAGGGACTTAATATAATAATATTCGGTTTAGAGAAATTAGGTAGGTATATATTACCAAACATAATATATTTTGCTTAATATTTTGTTTGCAATAGGTAACAATTCTGCATTTCTAGTTATGGATGAGATATTAAACCAAAAACGCCTAATTAATACAGTACATTTTGACCTGTCTTTAGTGACATTAAAATCAGGCTTTTCCCCGACACCAAATTTTGCAACAATTTCTTGTTTTTAACACCTTTACGACCATCTTAATGATATTCTTTAAATATTTTTCCTTCTAAGCTACGCAGGCGTTACAGTCGTAATATTTCCTCATTATACTCGTATTATATTCATTAATAATGTATGGGAAAATGAGGAAATATACATGCAAGTAAAAAATCGGAGAATGGTGAACTTGATAATAAAATTATTAATTATTTATTAGGTTATTTAGTAAGTAGTACTTATTTTTGTGACCTCGTTGACGGCTTATGTTTTAACAACATATTCGTTCAGTAGAACGTTTTTGTGTTTAGATAGTAATCTATAGTAATAAAAAAAAGAGCATAGATTATTCAAACAAACAAATTGTAAGGCAAAAAATATTCTTCATCAAAACTTTATAAAGGGGATGGTCTGAATCGTAGGTACATGTCAGATGTTGTGAAAGCGCCAAAAAGCCGGGTTTAACAAATATTATCTATCGTCTTAATATACCATCCGAATTACGGAAGTGTGCCTGAAATTTGCCACTAGCGGTCACCCATCCGAATACCAACCGCGCCCGAGGTTGCTTGATATATGAAATCGCTGATCTACATTATCAGTGGCACTATGAGCGCTCAATGAATTGATTATTCGGTTATTATTACGGTTTGTTGTTAATTAATAGCCTGTGACTTCAAAGCACATGACGTGCGATGCCAATAAGCAGGCAGGGCAGGAAGACTTGTCGACTAGTTATCCTCGGCGAAAAAATGTTACAAAAAACGAATGCAGCATTCCAGCAAAGATATACATTATTTAGACTTGTACACAAACTCGTTGATTGGTCACTGGCTGAGCTTTGACTCATGACCGATAGTGAGATACATATTTTATAGCGTTGTAGCTTACGTCAAAGCGTATTTTTATGGAAATTATTTTACATAATTGGTTTTGTTTTTAGTAGCTATCGGTTTGCCCACATATTTTAGTAACTATTAAAAAGAAAGGTAAACACATATTATTATGAAAAGCGAACCTTGTAATGCTTAAATTATCATTATATCGTCTAATGATAATTTGCGGTTAGTACTTAAACAAAATGTGTATTTATTTACAAATAAATTATGACTAATCTACCGAACGGGATACAAAAAACTACAAACAGATAAAGGTCTTATCGTAAAAAACATTACGTGCTACGTGCCGTTTAATTCTTTACTTCCTACGTTTACTTTAAATATCTACTCATATAAATAAGTGATTATAAAATATTTTACTTAATAGAACAAGATAAAACAGATTTAAAAGTATGTGAACTGTTAATAACATAAAACAAAGTACGTTTTTACGAAAGGCCGATATTAAGATCACAGTATTTGTGACTCGGTCTGACATGGTCGGATTCATAGTAAATAATACAGAATCATCTTTCGGAATACCAAAGCACTATTGGTGATACATAGCGAACATTGGCATATTTAAAGAACATTTCATTTTAATGTTTTCAAATTCAATTTCAAAAATAATATCCGTTCATCCTTAATAAATAAAATATTTAAAAAGAAAGACGAAAGACGCGAATGCGACTTCTTAGAAAAACGTAATGTACCTAATCTTTATCGCCTTCAAGTTGCTTATCAAACTATCAGATCTCCAATACAGAATCCATATTTGGCTTACGACACTCGTTTGTGTTTACTGTTCGCAAATAGGCTTTAACGGTCAACAATTTGTTCGCACTGACCATAATAACCTCATTATCAATGGTGCCTCAATATTAGACTAATATGTTAGCAGGACGCTAACTCATATTCTAAACAACTTTACCATATGCAAATTAGGTCAGTGGACTTGTAATGATGTATTAAACGTACACTAAATAAACCAATAGATTTTATCTTCGTTTCTTCTGCTCGTACTACTTTTATTTTATAAATATATAAAATTTTATACCCCTCTTATTCTACACGCTATACTTCAACACACGCAAGGATGTATATTGGGTATCATAATTATATTTAATCTATACTTATATATATGCTGAAGAGTTTGTTTGTTTGTTTGAACGCGCTAATCTCTGGAACTATAAGTCGGATTTGAAAAATTCTTTTTGCGTCTGATAGCTACATTAATGAGGAAGGTTATAGGCTATCAAACGTTATGTCACAAATCTTAACGCGGTTGAAACCGCGTGGCACAACATTAACTGTGACATTATTGTAATTATTTTTTCTAGATAATAAAATCTCCTCTATAATTTCTACTAATCTTAAATGCTCACTTAATTTCAATTTCCTAGACATTTTAAATGGAAATATTTAAAAACCTAACATCAGAGGATTAGAAGTGAACACTGACGAGGGCCACTTACGTGCCTACAAGCGAGACAGATAGCTAAGCGCGCAATTATAAAAACAATAGTCACTTTCTGCTTGTTATTACCGTTGGAGTGTCCATTCCGGAAACATTACAGAGACAAGAGACTATGAAACTATTAACTGTAAGATGTTATGCAGACTAATATCCTAAATGGAATTATTTATGCTTAGGTATATTATTATGAATCTAGTCGATGCTACTGGATGTACGAAAAAACTCGAAGGAACACCTAATTGTATAGTGTAACTTAGGTATATAAAAACTTGTTAATACCTATATAGGTAATAAATAAATTATATATATACCTGCAAACTACGAATGTTTCGTTACTCGTAATAAATATTTATAATTAATGACATGATTGCTTGCAGTTCCTTTTATGTCTCAGAAGAGCTAAGATGAGTTCTTTCTAACTCGAGATTTCATGCATAAAATGAACACAGCTACTTAACTATAAGTAGTGGGACTTATGGGCTTTCCCATTTCTTCATTTCTAGGACAATGTGTAAAACATTTCATCGACCATAAGGAAAAACACCTACGACTACGAAAGGTCGCTCCAAATACGTCAACTATTGTTAATATTTTCCTTAATGTACGTCCATTAATGTGACAAAACAATTTATAACGTTATCAGATGTCACGACTGAATTGCTCGTATGTAGGTACCTACCATAAGGACTTTTTTATTTATTGAAACAGCAACCGAGTGAGAACGGGATTTTGGCTGCTGAAAACAAGCATATGCTTCAAAAATAACATTATACAACAATGACGGATGAGTTTTTGAATTATAAATTGAATTTTTAAAGATAAACTTTTAAAAAATATGGTTGTGTATGATTATTCCCTGAATAATTTTGTAAGCGGTGAAATAATTTATTGAATATTTATCTATCCTATTTTATTTAATCTTTATTGGAACTTAATTACGAATACTATAGGCGGACTAAATATACGTACCCTTCTCTACCAAGCCTAGGGGCCGGATGGGATGAAATGTTAAATAATTAAATATTCTTCAACATAATATTTGTTAGTGTGGATACCTTACATACTGCAGGGCTTCTTAAATTTACATAACACAAAGCTACGTAACAATAAACCCTCGCGAGAAACATTTAAGTATCATTTAAACATTCAATTGCTTGCTTCATATATTTTAATCTACATTAGATTTCTTACATTTTTATTTTTCACTATCAGGATTAAGCTGTAGGTACAGCATAATTTGTTAATAACTTGTAATTTATACACTTGATTTTAAAGGAGTGGCGAGAGTTTTTTTCGCCGGCTTTTTTCTCCCGGCCTACCTTAGCTAAAAGGGCGCCTAAATCCGATGTACCGTATTATTTGACGTTCATCCAGTGTATACGTGTACCTTATGATGAATAAAAAATTTTG
>DWQK01002802.1:0-12491 GCA_018231225.1 Noctuana stator | reverse complement strand
TGATAGCTACATTAATGAGGAAGGTTATAGGCTATCAAGCGTTACGTCACAATTCTTAACGCGGGTGAAACTGCGTGGCACAGCTAGTATAATATATGAGAGCCATAAAAGTAATAAAAACTCATTTTATTTTAACTGCCGCTGCTTAATATCAACGAAAAAGCTGTAACACAAAACACAGAAGAAGTGACATAAAAGAAGACAACTTGATTAACACTTTGAAAAGTTTATTTAACAGACATTTTGTCCCAAAAATGTACAAAACAAAAGCGATGCTTCAAAGAAAAGTCGGAACTGTCCAACAGATGTCTCTCTTCGTGAAGTTGCGAACCAGCTCGGTAAACAAACAACTTTGCTCAAGAGTGGTTTATTTTAAAATGTTAACTCTCAAAAACTTTTAATACCAGATTATATACGGTAGATGTGAAATAGGTCATGATTGTTCTGAATATTTTAAATTCTAAAGCACAATGACGCACAATTCCTCGCATAATTCCACGATTGGCGCGTGGCGCGTTTCGAACCCACGTTTATGTTTTAAGCGCATTATGAAATTACACGTTATTATTAAGGAATGTCGTGTAGGTTGGTCGCGTTTGTGTATTAAAGGGTTTTCCAAGGGATTGTCAACTAATATAGTTACACTTTGCATTAGAATTTCAAACGCATGAGATGGTACATTCTTCTTCTTAATAACTTTTGGAAAGTATTCATGAAATATAAAAGGGCCGCCTTTAAAAAGAATTGTAGGATTTGTTAGTAAAATATTATTATTTAATTTCTTTTTGACGTCATTGAACTTTTTTTATATTAAATTAATATTCGTTATATCTGTCAAAATACGTTAATAACCAAATTTCAGATCGATCTCCGGTATGCATTTTTGGAAATACATAGAGACACCCAAGTTAAAATAACATGACATACATTAGGTAGGTGGAGGTATGGGCAAATTGATAGCCTCCTCATTTTGAAGTCAGTTAAATACTGAATGTTGTCAAATTATTCACAAACGGTAAAACAAAACAATAAAACAAACAGTAGAACAAAAAACGTAGCTCTCTTTGATTTTGCGGAATATCGCTTTGACTGCGTTTCGGTAGACTATTGTTTGCAAAGTTTAAAAGAAGAATGGAGCTTCATTGAAATGGATACTGGTACAGTTTTTTAACAATCTTCTTGTACGTTTATAATGACTTTCCAATTCACTTTGCTCTTTCTTGTTCAGTAATGTCATCAGATTGAATACTTTTTATCGTTCCTTCACAGGTATCATAACTTGAAACAGCGTGAATTAATAAAGACAATATTAAACTTGTTACTCCTTTACCCCGGTAGCGAGAAAGGGTACGAGTAAGAACATAGGATAGTTCACTGCTAAAATGCTACAAACATGAAATTAGTATAAATAATGGTGAATTAAGTCTTACAGCTCCTGTTATTCGAGGTTTAGGCAATAATCTCGCCCTTATAGCAACAATAGCTGAACACATGGTAGTGAACGTGTTACTGGAGATATTGCCATCTTACTGTACCCGACCGTATTGTACTGATAAATGTGAACCTCAAAGTTTATGGCAATTGTAAATATTTGCATACCAGCATACCAGAGATTCGAATCATTTTATTTCTAGCCGACCCACAACTCGTATGTACTGCGCTATCCAAATAAAACTGACTCAACTAAACTAGATTGAATCCGATGACGAACAAGATGAATCAGATGGATGGATAGTTGTTTTGTATCTCCGGTTTTTACAGGGTTCATCGATCGAGCATTACCGCAAGCGTTACGGCATCTCGAAAGCGTGTATCGGGGCTTTGAGATCTGAGGCCCTAGTACGAGTTTTAGTAGTTTACGATAAACGCAATTCGGTTTTGAGTTTCTCCATACATAGACTAGCAGCGCCTCTAGCGAGTACGGCGTGAACTAAAAGTAGACCATGTTCACTGCTCGTTTTCTTATTGAAATGCCACTTTGTACTGTACGAAGTTGGCAATGTATGGCATGATAGCTCGATCATGTTTTTCTAAACTGTCAAAACTTGTACTAAGCTGCCTGAGCCGTTACGTTCGCCACTTGTCGCATTAGCGTCGGGAAATAAGGACGTGGCTATCTATTATGCTCTTAAATTTTATTCTTCTAATTTATGAACCGTGGTGGAGTGATTACCACGCCGTTCCACCATTCAAAGATTCTGATACCCAATGTTATACCGAACATTAGGAAAAGATGTTAAGCAAAAAAATATTTAAAAACTATTTGTATCTAAACTGTGTAAAAACCATAAATATGACTACATATTATGGCTTTTATTCTCATGCACGACTACGCTTGATTATTTACTCGCGTACGCGTTTTAGCATCGGTAAGACAAGCACCTCAACCAGCTATTGATACGTGACACAATTCTAATAGAGCCTCCGTTCGCCCAGCTATCTCATATACCTATCAGTATGAGTGTATATTACCTGTAGATTACTCGGGTACTCTCGTAAAAGGTATAATACTCGTGAGTGGAAAGGAATGAAATAATGACGTCAAAGGAAATTCGTATTGAGTAATCAGACTCTGCAAATTCAAGATCAGAAAATAAGATGTACCTATTACACGTGGGTACTCGTATATAATTTATTAAAGCGTATACCTGCTTGTTTAACATGACACTTTATATTTACTACTATAAGACTTCTTATCTGGTTCGTCCCTGATTTACCAACAAAATACTTCTCTAGTTTGAACATTAATTCCTCAATACGGTTTGTACGATTATGGTCTGCTTACTGGTTACTGATTACACGACTATCGCCCGGGACAACATCTACCAGACTGCCCCACTACACACAACAAACACAAATTCCTGAACCTGAACCTAACACTACTGCTTTATAGATAACTTCTTATTAATTTGTCACTTTTGGGAACTAAGATTGCTTTAATACTAACATACTTCAGACAAGATTTAAAAATTACACACAAAGTTTAGATTTTTTTACAGTTGAACGTTACTTACTGGGGCGTCCAATTTCTTGTTTTACAAACCTATTTGGTATTTCGTAGAGGAGAACATAAATCCACACTACACCCGAAAGAGGGCTCGTACCAAAAAAAAGATTAAAGGCCTTCGACCCTTAGCTAATAAATCCACGGCTTTAATATTAAAAAGAAACAGTTAAAAATGCAGAAACATCTGTGGAGTGGGCTCGAGTTTGTTTCAAGTGACGTCATTATCCAGGGCTCCAGTTAAAAACTCTTCGAGTCGAGTTTTTCCCGTTTACCTACTGTTTCTTAAGGGCTCTGAATCCCTTGCCGGACCTTATAAATCCGTCAGCGCCGTTATTGGCTTTGCAAACGCAGAGAAATAAATATTTTGTTTAAGTACATATTGAACGTTATTTTTTTTAAACATGTAGGGAAAGATTGAGAGAAATATTGTATTTTACATACATCCAATACATTAACTTCCTTACTTAAATTTGTTCGTTAAACTTTACATATCTAAGATAATAATAAGTTTTTTAGATAGCTCGCAGAAATTTAAGACCTTCCGCAATTTTATTGTTTTTTTATTTTCCAAACTAGCGGATCCGGCGTACTTCATACATTTTGCTGAAAATTGCAGGGAAATCTGTTGAGTAGTTAAAAATATCTGTCCTACGAACCGACTGCACTTTGTACGATGTAAAGAAGATTAAAATATACGTATATTAATAAAGTAAGTTAGTGTTTTTAACACTGCACATGAGCTTGTGAAAGAATGTTTTGGTACAGCAAAGGGACTCTACTTCTCTTTCAGTGTCTTAAGAGGTCGTTGAGGCTCATAAGTGCCATGAGTATACTTGTTTTGCAGAACACATCACATCACTCTTTTTCAAAAAATGTTAATTGTAATCTTGTAAACGACAAATTTGGAACCCATTTGGAAGGAGTCTTAATTCTATAAAAATTTTTGTGTCCTACATTTGTGCTCCTGTGTGATTTGTTTTTTACGGTTCGGTGAGTCATCAGCCAATGTTATCATCAGATAATTAATATTGGTTGGTGTGGCTGATTATTCAATTATTTGAATAATTAGTTAATAAACGTGAATTATAAGCAAAAACAAGTAGCAACGTTATAGCGTCAACTCATTACTTACACTAATGTTCAAGATAGAGCGAAGGCAAGTTACGTTAGAAAATTAATATTGGTTCCATCTTGACGCATGGGGATTTCATGGGACAACGGTGGGCTTATGCCAGTCAGTCTTGACAGATGTAAGGGGTTCTCCCTGAATACCTATGGATTTTCATAGTTACTCGTACCGTAATAATGAATTATAATTAATGGATTAATTTGTAGAGTAGTGCTCTATCATTGTAGCCATTAATGTCGTTGTATATACCTATTCCTCAATTATTCATAAAAGATCTTTAAATATACAAGTATGAGTAGAATAGCGATTATAGTACAGTGTAACACCTATTTCTACTGTAATTTTCAATAAAAAAAAATGTAATTTACATTATATAGAATAATAAATAATTATACGAGCCACCAAATGGCAGTAAGTGAACGGTGTCGCCTGTGAATATTTTCAATTATGATATTTTAATAGTCAAAATAGATTTATTTATTATTATTACGATAGAATCAAAGTATAAATCGATTTTATCAGGGATATATAAAGGGGACTTTACAGATTTGTTTCGACAGTACTGATCAATTTTGGAATTAATCAATCGCAAGCCCTTGTGTGCCACATCGTGTGGCCCATAACCTACAAGATAGGTTCAAGATTTCTTGCTTAGCTTCAGGACAATTGCCAATCAATTACGCCTGTGTGCCCATAAATCATTTCAGCTTTCCGTTTGCCTCAGACTCAGGATTGTACTGTCAAAGCACAGTCATTTGTTGCTTTGACGCCGACTCATAATTTATGCGCTGGTGTGAACGCTCCCTTGTACTCGTATTTTGTCATTTGTCGGTAATGCTTTATTAATGAGTCTAGGAATTGTCGGGGGTCGGAGGTTTGTCGGAATAGATTTAAGCGGTGATTTGCATAGCATGAAAGTAGGGATGTTGACTAGAGAACGCAAAATGATTTACACTTATATCGATAATGATCTTGAATAGAAAAAATTCTTAGTATGACACAGTAGGTTTAAGATCAAAATCTAAAAAATCTCAGTAGTAACTTTTACAAATACCGATCGATATATATTTAATAAATAGTTTGTTAAAATAAAAAAACACTCGTCGCTTCTATACGTCAAGCCTAAGTGTGTACCTAAGTACACTACTTAAACTTTAGCTTCACATACCTCACACAAATATACTGACTCAAATACCAACGAAGTTTTCATACCTGGTATTTTAAAGGCAACAATAAAATTTACATCGCACGAATCCTCGATTGAAGTCTGAATAAAAGTTCAGTGATTGTCTACGAGCACTTAAACAGTTATTTCAAAACTTTAACCATTCCAGTCGCACTTTAAAACATGGCTCTACTCGAAACTCATAAATTGTAATTTTATAGTTTTTTCCGTGCCTTACCAACTTATCTGAAAGTTAAGGTTTAAGGTTTAAAGAATTTATTCTGATACAAAACATAGTTTCTAAAGTTTTGAAATTGTAACTTTGCAAATCTTGCATTTTACTCATAAGTCTGTCATTTATAAACACGCAATGTCTAAGCTATAGACTAACAATAAGTAGTTCTAGTATAAGTTAAAAATATTGAATCAACAATTCTGGACGCGGCGGGACAATACCAACCGGCACTAACAATTATGCAAATCGGTTAAACTGACCAAATGGTTCATACCGGTTCATACAGTTCTAACCGATTCTAACAAAATTATCGTAGCAACGAAAGTAAGATTTAAGTATATATACATCAAAAATATATCTACCATGTCTACATAAACAAACTATGTACCATGTACCTACACACTTATTACAATCACACGCGTATAGTTACGTATTCAAAGAAAGTAACTTTAAAAAAAATAATTTCAAGACTATTAAAGCTACGCTATACACCATTTATTCATATCTACTTCCGAAATGTGTTCATTAATTAGGACAACTGCAATTAAGTATGTCCGGCAGAATAAAAAACGATTCAAAAAAGACCTAAAGCTGAATGCGAAGCGCATGATTCATAGGAATTTCCGCTCGAAATTGATATTGTAAGCTCCAAGAGCGAAAACTGTAGGCAATATTGCGGCATTCCAATATAAAAAAACGATAAGAGCAAGGGTTGCGCCTGCGTTCTTAGATTGATAGATAAGGCCGAAGACGGCCGAAGCGCTACGAACGGAACGAGGTCATTCAACGCTCCCTTTAATTGCCGTCTCTTATCAACCTAGCAGGTCAGACTGCACCTTTCTCTGTCTATCTTATGAATATTTAACCTTATAAGGAACAGAAATGCCGTCTGACAATGATTTAGAAAAGCATCGAGGGCACTATATCATTTATGCTAGAGCAGGGAGCATTGGAATAAATTGACGTAATGTGGTCATCAATTCATATTAAATTTATTGTCGTTCAATTTCTTCACCTTAGTCTTACGAGCAATAGTTTATTAGAGACGCGAGTATTTATGTTAATTTTATACTTTCATTTTCTTAATAGTACCTACCTATTTTTGTTTGATTTCTATGACGTAATTGTTATAGCTCCCAATCATATTTTAAGGGGATACAAGCCTATTAAAATTTGAATCACCAAATTGAGAAAAAAAATTGTAACATTAATCGATTAATACGCCTAATAATCCTGAAAACTACAGATGAGTTTTATTTGTACATATAAAAATGTGTAACATACTCGAAAATATAATAATAACTTTAACATTAATCAAGTAAGAGATATACGAGTATATGTTCGGGTATCAAATTAATCAATTTGTATGCAGAGCAAAGCTGAATATAGGTAAATTGTATACGCGGTTGTGTTCCATAAGCACTTTGCACAAAACTTGGTCTAATTTCCTCTAACCAAGCACGAAGTTTGTGTGAACTTTAGCGTTTCTAGATAATATAATGATAGCGCTTCAGGCTATACTCATGTTATACGGATAATAAATAACAATAAATAAATTGTGACATGACAAAACGAACTAGACTAATTGGTCAATGTCACAATTATATTATAGCTATCAGATCTGTGCCAACGTAACGCTTGATAGCCGTCCTCGATAAATGGAATATCTTACATCTTACATTAAAAATTTTTGAAATCCAATAGTTTCTGAGATTAGCGCGTTCACAAACAATTAAATAAACAGACTCTTCAGCCGTGTATTATTAGTAGGTATAGATTGTTGCGTTTTGACCAATCATATAACTAATGTATGAAGTTGCCAAATTGTTCCCGTACAAAATGGGCACAACATTTCCTGTCGTAGTATCCGTGTGTGTTCCGAGCAACTTGCAACTAACTCTTTAATATGAACAATACCGCTTCATTCCACAAATCCGTTGTACGTTTTTGGACTTATTTGGACGGAGCCTGTGAACGCGACGCCAGTTAAAAACTATGTCCGCTGATCGTTAACCAAGTTTTTGTGACTTCACTAGACACTCTTTAATGACCGAACACAAAATATTTTTTGTAGCACCATTCCCGCGTTTTGTTTTAAAGATTTTTTAGTGTTTCACCACGAATTGGTGAACGACAAACTATAATTTTGTATATGTTTAGTGGTCACCGTCACCTATGATAGACCTACACAAGAATCCCTATGTCATAGGTACAATAGATGCACATAGACAAGACACAAACACGCAGGCCGTAACAGAAATATAAGTACATCATTTAAATTTCTGCCCCGTTGGGAATCAAACCTAGGACCATTCGATGGGGCGACCGGCACGATTTACCGACCTGGCCTTAAAATGGCCTGGCCTTAGCCAAAGGGGCGCCTAAAGCCGATGTACTGTGTTTTTGACGTTCATCGAGTGTATACAAATACCGGGTATTCATAATGCGTTACCTGTTTTGTATGTTCTATGACCGTAGGGTACCACCTATTTATCTTATTACAATATCCTATTTTCTATTCGCTCCTCTTTACTCGTAACTTATAGGGCATATTCCTTAACGAACTGGGGACTCGGGAAGTAAAAACTCGTCACCCTGGTTGCTTAGCAACTACTCATTTGAACGCGAAACGGAAAACCGGTTTGATTCGTTCTTAGTTTCTTGTAACAAGTTTCTCTTCATAGTAACCGGTATTTAATTAAGTTGCTTTCTTAATACTTTTTTTTAATTCTCCTAAGTTCAGGGTAGTTGTTTTAAAAGTACCTAATGGTTTTAAAATTTTTCACAATAGGCAATTCTATAGAATGATCAAAAGTTTCGGTGTTTTCACAAATCCAAAATACAAATTTACTTCTAAATAATGTTTTTTCTCGACATTTTTCTATATAGTACATCCTAGTGAACCGATAAATTTTAAGATTGATGTGTTTATAGGTTTTAGAAATAATTACTTACTGTCTCTTGTAGGCAATGTATTGTAGGTTTTAGTGAAGTTTTCTATACGTTCAGAATAAATTTTACTGTAAGTCCCCAGAGATAATGTATAATTATGTGATTAAATAAAAAAACTTTACAATAATATCAAAGATAAAAACTTTACAATAACAACAATAATATTTGGTCATTTAATAAATCATTCATTTATTTCCATGTTATTCTTAGTAACACTGACAGTTTAATATCTATCTTCAAGGATAGATAGATCATAATCGTTCAACTAACTTCTTCCATTAAAATCAATCAAATTTATGCATCCTGGCGTTGGTTCCTATCTTCTGATCGGCGAGATATCGTCAATCAATTAGGGTCTGTCGCAGTCATACGTCATCCACTATGGATGGAGTATGAAGGGTTTCATCGGCTTAGTGGACGCGATACAAGTTATGGAATATTCTAGAATCTGATTTAGTACTGCTAGTAAGCCTAACAAAGGTCCTCCGTCCAGTGACTTATGAATAATAGGTATTAATCACCTTGTCTTTGTTATATGGCTACCTATTATAGGTATATACTTTTAATAGTTACAATAGTTAGGTATATACGAAAAGTGTTTAAATCCTTTTAATACTATAAATATGAAAATCTTACAATTGTTTTTTATTTAAATTAATGGTTTAGTAGTATTACTTAGTTGGAACGAGAATACGAGATTTCTATAGTCTCAGCTTACAGCGCCGACGCAATTCAATTGTTAACCTTTAAATAATACTAAACATGTTCTAGGAGGCCTATTACGAACTCTTAATATCATTCTGTTTACGTCACTTACGTCAGCCAACTGTCAATGACACCTAAATTCACCAAGGAGATAGACAACACATTACATGCACCAACAAAAAATGAAATAGGAATGATCTAAATGAGCTTCGTTGCCCGACAACTGTCTGGTTTTATAAAGTTTCCCTGAATAGTAGTAACCTACGTCATGAACCTAAGATAATGAACACAGGCTTAGTTAGGCCCGTATTTCATTATATCCTCGCACATTTCAGCACAAAGGCGAGCCAATCAATTTCGGTTCTCTTATAAATCATCCCGGCTGTCAGTGAGGCTCATGACGCACGGGTGAGGGATGATGGGATAACTTAAAGACAATAATTCCTCTGTTTGTGTTTTGTTCGCAATATTCCTTTGTGTTTCTTAAAGGTTAACCTTGAAGTGGATAAAATTTTATATGCAAGTTCAAAGTTACAATATTTTCCTAAGTCATTTTTACATTGGTTTTACATTATCCTTAACAACGTGAGCATTTCATATATCCGGCTTAACACCGATTCATAGTTCACTTCGCAGCGGGTCAATGACCTCATTACCAAATGATGGATGCAGTCAGTCATAAGACTGCCATTAGCATGCCGTTCCATTAACCCAAGTACTGTGTTATTTCGGGAATTATCAGAGGAAACGTAGCGGTTACGTACAAGGCGAGGGATAAACGTGGATAGTAATTATGGAATATTGTACGCCTTGACTTTCCTTAACTACATAGTTTCTTAGTATAATCCGCTTTGAAACCGTTTTTACTACAACCACCATTACTAAAAATGATTGCTACCAAATACACTTGAAAGACAATAATCCTATCTGCGGATGCTTATTGAAACAAAAATATTCTTTACAACACCAATTACAATAACTCTCGGAATGAACACCGGAAGTATTCACTCGTAAATTTTGCAAGTTCAAACCGATATCGCGTCGTAAATTACGTGCCTTCAAATATTAGAGTCATTAATTAAAGCAAAACGGCGCTTAACTTAATTAATTGAATGTAAGAATTTTATTATTACATAAATTCTTATTCCGTTTAAGTAATTTATAGGTTTATTAATATCTTTATAATGCGGTAAGTATTTAAGGGATTTTTGTCTCCATTTCTGGGTACAATTACGTAGTTATTTTACGTACTTAGTAAGCCTACAAGCTTAAGTATACAGTTATTTAATAAATATACATAACATGTGTATTAAAACGAAATGAAAGGATTACTTTATTACATAAAGTTGTTAACTAAACATTTAATCACCATATTTTACGTATTGTAATGGTATAAAATTTTTTTTATATTAAATAATTAAATAACTCTTAAAATATTATAAAAAATTGTATCTTTATATTCCAAAGGACATTTTGTAAGACCTGTTGTTAGTTTTAATTTTATAATTCTTAAGGCAACAGCACACTCACGAACCGAGCGCCGCACGGCAATTTCGATGCACACTCTCGATGGCACGAATGCAATAAATCACAATATCTCTGTCTCATCTTTCAGTAGAATTCTTTCACAAGCAACGAATGGTTGCACAACTTGGATCCAACATCGGGATTTGTAACATTGGTTCGAGATAGATATTTATTTTCACTTCCCAACTTGTTCCATTTAGTTTGAGTTCAAATTTATCGAATTCAATGCGCCGGACGGTTCAGCGGAAACATTGTAGCGGTGCTAATCGTAAAATCGATGTAATCTAGACTTGTGTTAGAGTTGCACTATTTGTGGTGGCAGTAAGTTTTCCAATAAGTCAGATGTTCCATATTGTTTGATTGAATAAGTTCGATGAAACTTGTTATGCGTGTATGAGAAATCTACATTGTATATTTAACAAACTACCTACTGATAAGAAAGCTGTTGAACATAGGTACTGTTGAAAATTATTTTTGTTTCAAAATTAAATTGCGACCAATTAGGGAAATCGCAAACGAATCTATATGAAGGTAATAAAATCTGTGCCTTGTTGAATTAACGTTTGAATTAAATATTTATTTGCCCTTAATAGGCGTTATTAAGTAAACAGTAACCAAATTAAGATATTAGAATCCCTAAGATACGTACCAGAGGTACCTAAGGCTTTAACAAATGCCATTACTACTAATAAATATCTATTTAAAGAAAATAACTTCAATATATTTCATATAAAATATATTTGCTATGAAACAATTCCGTCAGAATTCAAGTCATGTTTCAAAGAGTTAATTCGCTGAATCTCTTGCCTTGCACGTGGTCACGTGCGCGCGTATCTCACCCGTGACGTCACAGCGTCGCTGTACGAGGCACGACTGACTGATTAACAGTGTGAACCCGGTTTAATGATATCGCTAATTTCGCGTTAAATTAGATGTGGCTAATTTAACTTTACGAACGGGGTTATTGTACAGAGACAAAATTTATATTCCATCCATCAGCCTTTGGAGATCCACTGCTGGACATAGGCCTTCCATAAGTGGCGCCACTTCGTCCGGTCCTGTGCCCTGTGCATCCAGCGATTTTCCGCTATCTTCCTCAGGTCATCGGTCCACCGGGCGACCTGTGCTGTTTTGCCGAGACGCGGTCTCCATTAGAGGACATTTTTTCCCCATCTGTTCTCATTCCTTCGAACGATGTGGGCTACCCAAACATCGACATAATAATATAATTACCATAGAAGCATTTAAATTATGTCTATTATGTGTCCCTACTACGCTTCCCATTAAAACAATCGATCAGTATCATGTGGTAACATCTCATTAAAATTCCATTAGCCTAAATTGAATTTGTGCACAAAACAATATGCGAAATAACAATATTAGTTAGATGCGTTAATAATTTATAGGTAACCGTGTGAACTTGATTAAACGGTTTCGAAATAACCTACCAGTTTTATTACTAAATGGTTCGTGATATGAATGTCGCAGGGATATAATGAAAGCAGGGATTTGATCACATCACGGAGGATGTTAAAATTACAACTCTGTGGTGTCATGTCCCTATTTTTGAAGTCGGTAGAAACAAATGTCAATGGCATTAACGAAAAAATGTTGATTTGATTATTCCCTAGATATTTGATGAAATCCCTGTTTGTGCCCACGTGGTGTAGTGGTTACCACGCGGGTTCACAGTTCGAAGCGTCTCGGGTTCGATTCTCGGCGGGGCAGAAATTTAAATGATGAATTTGGATTTCTGTTCTCGGTCTGGGTG
>DWQK01002801.1:0-12491 GCA_018231225.1 Noctuana stator | reverse complement strand
GAGTATGTACCTAATTAAATAACGTTTAATATGTAGATAAACGTTATTAATGTTGACTGAAAACTTATTTATGATGTAAAAAAAGACAGCCATTCTTATTTTTTCACGAAAAATGCATTTTATAAACATATTATTTTTTTGCTGTCACTACAAATGAAATTGGCGACTGAATCTCAAAATATATGAATTTGATTCAATGGAAAGGCAAGCGGCTTCTCTTTCTGTTGTTGCAAAGGGCTGCCACCGGGGCATTCACTGCCTACTTTTTTATTTTCAATATTAACCATGCCGCATTATGCAGAGATCACCAAACATATTTTATCATATTTTGCTTAAACAATAACCTGGCCATAGATAAATGCGACAGGCGAAGCGAGAAAAAATAAAATTGCTGTATTTTTCAATTCAAGATATACATATTATTTGCAGTAACTGACAAAAATTTATTATTTGTCTATAAACATTATGCTTTGTGAAAAAGTAATTTCGATTGGACATAGAAAATAATAAATAAATATCAATCTGAAATTTTTGGAAAGAGTGCTAAAAAACAAGAGTGGTTCAAAGGTATTTCGTAGTATCATTAAAACTTAAATATGGTCTAGTAACTATGTAATTTAACTTAAGTTTTGATCCAAGGCGCCTAGCAAAGCATATTTATACATACTGATACCTACAAGCAGGTCTCTTGAAGACTTCAAGATTTCAGTAGATAGTATCAGCTTTAGGCGTAAAAATCAATCTATTAATGTCAAATTGTATATTAATTGTATACGTGTTTGTAATCATTTAACATCAGACAGCCAGAATTCTCCTAGCGATTTTTTTTACAAAATAAAAGTGTATTGTTTCTAAAAATATTGAGGTGAGCAAGCCCTGAGATACCATTATGCAAGTGGTCGGTAACACGTGTAGTCGGCTCCCGCACTACTCACGACACCTTCGCTTGCTCCTCCATAATTGTTTCGATATTAAACTTATTCTGTACCAATGAGCCTTAAAGTCATACTTCTTTTCGTATATATAAATTTTATCGTTTTTGTGTAGCAAACGAGCATGCACGCCACCTCTAGCATTCTATTAATTTCAATTTATTGTTGAATTTTTATTTGCATTAGGTAAGTACATACCGTTAAAGAGACTAGTTGTATAATTTTGTGAATATTTGAATACGGATGGATCGAAGAACGTACGGTAAGCGAGTCATTGTAATAGGTTTCTATTTTTTTCCCGTCGGGCACGGAACCCTAAAACACTAACGCTCTTTACTTCCAGTCTCTATTAAATGCTGTTTTAATCACAATATTGTAGAATAATTTAATCGTTTATCAACAGGGCCACTGCGTTGACAAGACCACCCAGGCTTGGTTTAGCTCTAGGTGGTAACTCATTACCCATATAGGTACAGTAAGTAAGTACCTGACCAGTCAATGTTGTGCACTGTTACTTGTCTATACAACAAAAAATATTTACTCCTTAATTAGAGACGTAACAATGTGTAACTTACGATAATGTAAGTCGTGGAGGAAATGAAATGTTCAAAATGCCTATCCATTTGTACCTCTCCGCTTAACAGTTTTGTGGGCTTTTAATCACGTAATGAGGTTATTTACAGTTCTTTCGACAAGGTATTTTCACGGTTGTTCCTTGAATAACGACAGTACTCCTGAGAAATATCTCATGATATCGCGCAGATTCCGTCCGTGATGTGGATCGAAGTGAGATGACTGGTTAATTGCCGCGTACGCAGCGCACGTACTGTCGCTGACATGTCACAAGACGTCTGCCACCGGCAGCGGCGATCTCTCAACGAATTCCAATCGGGAAGAGCGAAAAAGACACGAGCCGAGCATGCGCCGATAAAAAGTTGTGGAGCCAGCGCAGCGCCGCGGGAGGCACCGCGCGGCCGCGCACCCGCCGCCCGCGCAGCACCCGCGTGCGCCCGGCGGCATTGCGTTACCCATTATCGGTTTCATATTCATATTATAATGGTGCAGCAGAAATGCATCACAATCGATCGTTCGTCTTAACGACTTTGCAAAACCCGACACATAAACATAAATCAGAAGACGTTGTAACTGACGATACGAATTAAATATTTGGCAAGATGCTTTACATCGCTAGGCGAAATGCGGCAATGCTTAAGAAATTAAGTGACCGCAAAGAGGAAGGAGTAATGTAAGTATCTTGAAAATTTTAAAACAAAACTGGGCTCAGACGAACGCCCTAATTCCGAGTATCGTATGGGTGAATTTGAGGAACCGTCGCCAAGGGCCGGTCGGCGCGCGTCGCGTCGCGACTCACAAAAACGGAGCCGTCTGATGCTCAGCGCAAGGCACGCGTGTGCGCGCAGTTGCGTGGTGTGTGCGCGGTGCGCACGATGGAAGCCCCGGGCACTACGCACCGTGCCGTCACGCCGCCTCGCACCGCCGCCGCCACCGCGGTCGCGCGCGCTCATTCCGTGCGCCATGCCGATACCGCTGCAGCCGCACCATGCATGCTAAGCAAACCATCGATTCACCACTACCCATCCTCATGGTAATTAATTTAAAATACGTACCTATTTCGCCCAACGTAATGAAGTAATGTTAAATGAATTAACTATTAAGTGAATGGCAAACTAAGAAATTGTGGGAAGCGGACTAGCATGGCAATAGGCCGTGAGTGCGATCGCAATGTATGCGGACGCCAGCATAATACGAATGACGCGATATAACGGATCGACCCGATTATTTCTGTCCATTTCACGACTGTTTAATAGCAATGTTAAACTTGGCGAAAGCAAACATACCCGCCCTGTTTATCGAATATTTTACGATCTTCACCGGATTAATTTTAAAATGCTGAGCTTTGTGGAAACGGCTGACAGATTGTTTGATTCCAGAATGTGTTGCTAGTTTTACTATTTCTGATATTTATATTACAGTTAGTCATTTACCATTCTGATTTACCTGCCTGTATGTTTATTCAGACTTCAGTGTTTATAATACACGTATACTTCATTCAAAATAAGATTTAGAGTAGAGATGGAATAATTTGGTGTTCAAACACCTGGCCGAGGCCTGCTTGGTTCATTACTAATGGAATTTGATATTGAAGTCTCTAGTTTTATAAGTGTCTCATATTGATTTATTTGGCATAAAATTATAAAAATATTATTGAACTACTATAAAACTATTAGGTCATATATATTATTTACAATAGATATTGAAAAATTACACTTACCTATGTTACAATTTTTGTACCTGAGGTACCTGGTAATTGACTAATGGGAGATTAAATTAAAGCAAGCAAAAAAATAATTCACCTGTTCGTAATAACGTCATTTTAAGACAACAATATACATATATATTATAAGTTATGAGCTATTAAATAAAAATACTTAGAAGAGAAATTAAAATATACACCTAAATAGAGTGACCTACGTACAAAAAAATGTATGAAAATCAATGAAAACGTATCTATTCATACTATTATGCGTAATAATTGGTATTGTTCCTTCCAAGTAACATACCCTTAAATTATGAACTATTTGACATAAGATTCACAAAGAAAGAAACGAGTATATGCATAAGAAGCAACGAAGTGGAGGCCGCTCTACATGTGATTATCTTACAAAACCATAAAGAGTAAGTAATGAAAGACCGGTATGTAAACCCATCTAAAACAAAGCTATTGTGATTCTTGTTATTCTTAAGCCTGTCCTTGTCATCGGCTGAACATTGTGTTGAGTCTCTAGGACTCTAGGCTAACGAGACAGGATGAATTGACGTCTTGTTCTAACTTTAATACAAATATACGAGTGCGTGCCTATTTCTTGTTTTATGGCATCTCTGTTTACCTGTTCTGTGTTGTTCATCTTACGTCAATTCTGTTACAAGACTAAATTGTAATCTGGCATTTAATGGGAAATATAAAACACAAGTACATGGCCTTCTGTAACAAGAATATTTCCGTGAATTTCTTCCAATTGTTTCGTATTAAATAAAATTAAATGGTTGTTTATGTTTAAATATAAAAATCTAAGGAATATAATCTCGTTTTACCATGTTTACACAAACTTCATCATAAAGTCATAATAAAATAGTTAATTATCTACGATCAAAAAAGTCGATTATTTCTAGTCATTTATTGTCCAATTTATGCATCCATTTAACTGCTAACCTAATGCAGTTTTTGTGTAGGACCGCTTCCGTTCAGGTGACGAGTAGCGATGCTATCTTTTCGTTCGACTACACACTTTGTCACTCGCCTAATGTTATATTATGATAAACAAATATCTATAGAAACATCGAAACATGTTCTTATACCCTTGAAATTAATAGCTGATACACAGTTGTTGCCTTTTGTTTACGCTGGCAGGCTTGCATGTGTTTTGTTATCATTAACATAAAAGCACACTTGAGAATGCGTGAAGTTTATTTGTTAGCATAAATAACTTTTGTATGGGTATACTCGTAATTGTAACGGTTATTTTAAATTGTAACAACCATGGAATAAACGGGTTTAGGTACATAGTTGTATGTAGATCTACCTACTTATTACACCATGGCATTTAAAATAAGAAAAATAAATGTTTTGATAATGATTGATTACATATTGGCTTCATAAATAAATAATTTTTTGGTAAATATGACACAGTGGCGAAGGATGCATTTTTGTTGAAGGGAACTGTTTCGAAAAAGAGTCGTGCTTATGTGAACAGTAACGCTGTTATGATGCTCTAAGATTATCCAGTCTTAAACCATCAACAAAAAAAAATATTATCAATAATAGTATCTATTATAATTATAGGGAACCCCACTAACATAAATATTGTGCGTAAGTGGGTCACCGTTTTTCCGGCAACGAGATTGTTGGTAGGTATAATCGTTATAACTAATTGTCATCCGCGTATGTTATGTCTCATAAAGCGCTGATTTAATTTTATGAATAATTTTACCTTTGCTCCGGAAATGTTAACAATAGTGCTCCGTTCGTATTATAAATGAACGCTTTTGTTATTTTTTCCTGATATTTTATTAAAAAATATGCAAATCGATCGCAATGCGACAGGATGCTCATTTTTGTAGTAATGTAATGTATTTGCATGTAAATTAGGTTTGTATCCGCGGATGTAACGATTACAAATTGTAATTCCATAGTTATAAAATACAGGACGTTTGATCATCCAATAATATTGTCCTCATTGTACAGATAAAGTTTATTTAACGACGTTATTTCGTTTAATTAATTTGAAGTAGGGCATTTTCGATAACAATGTAGGTAGATAGCATATTAACTACTTATTGTTTGTATAAAATCACTTACTCGTGAAAAATATAAACTATATACATATGGCCAGTACTACTTCCTTCTCCTCCTTCAAATCTATATACCTATTATAAAATATAACGAACATTTTCAACACATCGAAAGGAACAATCACAGACATAGGTACACTTTTCAGAATTTCGTAGCGATGTCTTAGAAAGCAACGGCGCAGTTCCGCTATTGCTCAACAGATGGCGGTGTATGTACCTTAATACGATCGCCTTGCTCATATCATTTCAAATCTACGTAACCAGTTCACCCAAAGTTTTGTTGTTTGTGATAAGATTGTAGATTATAGAAAGGATTATGTATTTTTGTGATTATAATAGGGAACAAAATGTTGTTTTGTTTATTGGATTGATTGATCAGAGCAAGCTTCGAAGACAGTCGAGCTTTTTTCTTCCTCGCTGCGCTTCTCGAGCGGGAGGTCACGTGCGGCGCGGTGCAGGCTGCACTTGTGCACTGCACGCCCCCGGCCCGCCCCACGCCCTGTCCCCGCCACCTCGCTCCTCGTTCCTACATCACTTGTTTTGATGTAAGGTGTCCACTTTGCCACTAGCCACTATGCAAAACTTGCGCCGATATAACGATGCCCCGACAAGAGGACATTTTTAAACACGTAACTTTGACTGGGGAAATAAATGTAACTTTTGTATGCTGCAAGTATCTATGCACCGCATCCACTTTTGGGTGGAAGAGCAAGTGATATAGGTCGAAATTTAACCGGTTAAATTTAAAGTAAAAGTTTAGAACCGCTTATTATAGTCTAAATAATATCTAAATACCTAAATACACGTCAAAAATGTATGATTTATTCAACAACGTAATCTTGTTAATTAATGACGAAGCCTTAAATTCAGCCTGCGGCATGAAGGTGCGACCATAAAGGGTTAAATCATCAACATTAAAATAAGGATCACTAAAACAATTTTAGTCGGCCATAATACGTGATATATATACCTATGTTAAAAATGCCTATCCAAGTAGTTTAGCTAAACACACATATATTGCACGGCTGTTTATGCAAATAAAGTCGAGTCCATACATAATGTAACCATAAGTGAAGACTACATTAGGTGTCCATTTTTGGCTTGTAATTTTGAGACTCGTTGTAATGTTTAACACTGATTACACAGATCTCTACGTCTAAGTAGGTGCAACTTTTATCCTAGTTAATGTTAGATGTGGGTTCATGGGTTGCAATAACCACAAAATATCAGATGGCCCGCACGCTCGATATTTGGTACGCATTCTACTTTAGAAGCGCACATGATATTTTGCTGCCCGATCCTTACAAAATTTTGTTTTGACAGATGTTTTTACATGCTGATGTATCAGTTACTATATAACATACCTGCTTATATACTTAAACAGTCCAAGCTGCGGAAATATGCGTTCTTCATTATTAATAAAACATTATATTAACAATACCTACATTACTTTTAATGAAGACAATTGCATTTATCGTTCTTGCCCGACAGTCTTCATACGCATTAAAGGCAATATTTAATTAGGTATATGTTTTTACCAGTTTCAGTTTTAATTAACGTCCATTGAAGTTTTTACTCAGTAACCATTTTCATTCTGTCACAAGAGGTTTATTTTTGAGAACAATCCTAATGTGTATATTTTAAACAATACTTAAGTCTTCCTCATATTATATCAATTACCTACCTTACCTTACTTGACTTTTGGACCAGCACAGCGGTTAATAGATAGGTACAATAGCCCAACTATTGTAGTAAAATATAGTTTGAAATATAGTTATATAGTTTGAAATTAAACTACTATTTCCTTATGCTAATTAGTTATCAAAATAAACCTAGTCGATAGAAAGCAGTAGGTACCTACGTAGCATAATCTCCTTTAGGCCAGCTTTTCTGTCGTTACAATAATGTTAGGTAATCCCGATCATTTTTAAATAGCGCGATGTAGCGAGGTAGACTCATAAGCCAAATTTACATTGTAATGTAAAAATGTCACTACAAATCGCATACGACGATTACACTTAGTCGTACATAATATCGACGAAGAAAAACGCTGCATCTCAGCTATGTCGGTACATAAAACAATACGGCGCGTCATGGCAAATCGCATCGATGTTGCAAAATCTCGGAATGTCGTTCAACGAGAACCGCTATACACAAAAAGCTGAGTTAATTGATTTCGTTAGTTTAGGCATACTAATTTACTGATAAATATTAAAGGACTCCATATACGTGCCAATGTTGCAGATGGCGCGTACCTTGTTTTACAATAACAAAATTTTATGGTTCCGGCTGTCCAGTCTTCTATGTACGTTTTCTTTTAAGATTGTTTATTTTTCTTTCAGACGAGGGTTTTTGCGGTTTAATGAAGATTTATAGGTATTTGCCACACGCAATTCATCGACGGCGGGCATTCGAAATGATGTATCTGAGATCTGAAAGCGCTGCTTCTTGTGTATGGCACAGTTCGATAAAGAGTAGGTATACTTAAGAGTATGTACGCACTACGTAACTACGTGCATTTTTCGCAGCGCATCTTGATTTACGCAAAAAGCATTTATGAGTGCGGTACGTCAGCGGGTTGATGCGCAGCAAAAAGCGGAGCAAGTGAGGCCGGCAGAGAATTATTACAGTTTTTATAAAAAGTGCAAAGCGGCGACGGCGGATGACCGTCGCGGGTGGCGCAAAGCGCACTCGCCTCCATGTTTCATAATTAGCTCTGTTATGAATTTTATAAATATTTCATGTGAGCTACAGAGTAGTCGACAATTAATTAACTCCTCGGTGCTTACATTAATTAGTTAAGAAATATATCATGTTCTTTCGTCGCGTTTATAAACACAGGGGATGTCTCTAGGAAAATATATTATAAGTAATGTCGGTTAGGTTCTACGTACGAGTATCTACAACTTTGGCAAAAAAACATGAAATAATGTGCATTGGACCACCGTGGAGCGCTATATTACCTCATAATTATTTTTTTAAGGCTTTTAATTAATACCATAATCATTCTATACTACTCTATAAAAACTATATAGAAATTGCCCAGTTCTCGGAATTTATTAGTGTCGATTATGACTTTACAATCCTTAATTTGAACCTTAGTCAGTGGTTTATTCAAAATTATTATATTAATAAAAGATTCCTTAACAACTTACCTACCAGTTGTTATTTGTAGAGTTTTGATTCTTTAATGGTATCGGTTAAGTTTACGTTAAATACATACGTCAAAAACAGAAACGCTACAATTTGTAGATATTTTCCTAAACACAGAATAGGAACATCAAAACTGATATTAGTCAGCTGCTGTATCTGTATGAATATTAATTCATATGTTGGTAACGCATACATTTTTTAAATAACCCGAGTAATGTGCGATCATCAAAATAACAAAGTTGAGGGGATCCTTTAATATCTTTCCCTATAAAGTTTATTCTGAGGAAAGATAACACAATAAATGGTTAAACAAATAAATTAGCATACTTATCTACGTTTATTGCGCCGCAATAAATGACCAGCATTAATAACCAAAGTGGAATATTTCATTAGTACGGGAAAGCCTCTGCCTTTTATAACTTGATTGCTTTCGCAAACTATAACTGCAGGACCATTTTTACAGCGCAACCGCCGATGATGAGATTGAAGAATTTGAGAAACGACCATTCGTCTTTGTTATTTTGTGTCATAACTCTCGAGTTGATAAATGGAGATGCAGAATCTTTATTTTTTGGGTTGTGGGTATGAATGTTATTAATTGTGCCGGACTTACAAATAATTACTTATATAAACAGTCTGATTGTTGAATGTAATAGCATTGATGATATAATTTATTTTATTACTTAGTTTAGTAATCATTTAGACCAAAAATTTTTAAGTTTTCATTCTTTTCAAGGTTCAAATCTCGAAGCCCGCCTTCCCCCATTAGTTTCTGGCCTGGCGACTAGGCCCTCCCCCTCGAAATATATTTCTGACCACGGCCTTGGCTGAGATCGGGTCAAAATGCATAGTTAGCTTAGTGTCTCAGCATTACTGATATATTATGGCAAATAACAAGCTGCCACCTCAATTACAGTAGATAGATAGTAGAAGATTTGCTTACAATATCGACTGTGGGTTCAACATAGATAGTTCAAGTATTCGAATAGGTACGTAAAAGATGACTAAAATGGCAATGACTAAAACGTTGTCAATATCAGTCGAACATATGGGACACAGTCGCAAATGCTTGTTATTAATATTTTACAATATTCCCGATGATATCAACGTTGAGGCTTGGATACGAGATGAATGCGAATACTACGGTTTGAGCCGGTATTACATTCTAATCACGTTATTGTCATCTGCATGGTATTTCTTGAACGCTCGGAATTATTGTTAAAGGAAAGAATATACTTACCGATCATCGTGGATTATTCTTAGTCTGGTCAAAGTATAAGCAAAATAAAGGCTCACCTACTGAGACTTGTTAATTTTTTTATTAATATTGTTTTGTATTATAACTTGTACTGGATTTATTTTTTCTGATCATTGAAAAACTTTGACTATTAAATAAAAAAAAATCATACTTAGTATAAATTGGCAATTGTCCATGGCTGACTTTTGAATGACTTTATATGAAGTAAAGTGTATTCCCGATTGCCCCCATAGGCATAGAAGGACTTTAAGTAGGTATGTATTTTTTCCTTCTTTGGTTTGTATGAATAATAAAGAATATTGGATATGCTCAAACAGCACTGGAGCAACGTCAACTTATATCTACTTGTTCCATGATTATAAGACCGACATCGCCTCAACCAAATTATATTGTATCTTATCCATCGTATTTGCCCTTATACGTCAGAAAATCTTTCGAAAAGTAATACCATATTCCACGTCCAACCATTTGAATATTGCTGCACATATTCTCGGCTTGCCTTAAATGTAGGTATCTGTGTATTTTAATTAGTTGTCACATTATGGAATTACAGGTGTTTTTATAGTAGATTAGCGTCATTATTATTTGTAGCACAACCTTACTTCAATGGCTTGTTATTCATGACATTAATCTAGGAATTGTTTGTTATGAGAAATAAGTACTCGTGTCCTTCATTATGTGACAAACATCAGTCAGTCGAATTACATTTAATTATTTGCATTTTTTTTTATTTCATCATTCGCGTTCAGTTAGAGGGAAATCGCAATCAAACAAGGGAAACAAATACAGCGAAGCGTCCGGCAAGTTAGCTTTCTCCGTAACAATTAAAAAGTTGGAAATAAATGTTGGTAATTATCAAATAATGGAGCTTGAAGCAAAGTGTTAAAGTCCAAAATAGTGAAATCCAATTAAGAGTATACATCCTTCGAGTAAGATAAGCGTTTTGAAGTTAAGAAAGCCTTTCGACTACTCAGTAGAAATAAAAAGTAGAAAGCCCTGGATGTTTTAAGGAAAATTAAAAACAAGGAACTTTTCCGATCGCGTCTGGTAATCTACGTTGTATACCTAAAGAAGAAATTAAAACAACTTTCTTGAATATTTATTACGCTTCTTATTTTTACTTAAAGCGAGATTAAAAGAGGAGCGTCTTTTGCTGATTTTAATATAGTCTAAGTGAACTCTAACTGTATAATTTGTCATTTAGGTTTTGAACGGAAATTTTCTATAGAAATTTATTATTCGCTATGTCATAATAAAATGGAGCTCCAGTCTTCCGACCTTGTAAAACTCAAGAAAAAGTTGGCGAGAAGTCCACCGTACCTACTCCACAATAAGTAGGTACATGATCATGACAGAATGTATTAGGTATAACAAGACCTTTCCTTTGACATTTAACAGCCAGAGTTTCGTTTCGTCTTTCATAAGCTTCTGGCACGAATGATAGATTAATTACACCTGAAATAGATATCTGTTAAAAGAACCGCTCCACCTACATAAAAAAACGTTATTTAAATTAGTAATAAAAAATGTATAAGATCATTTTTGTGCGATAATTTAAATCTCACAACAAAAGACGATCAGTCGTCAGATCGTAGATAGAACAGAAATTAAAAGTGTTCAAATAGCAATTTCAGACCACTTCGCTGATACCATCAGTATGTTGTTGATGTATTTGTGATATGTGTTTAGGTATTATTAATATGCTTATAATGAGACAACGCGACAAGATTTCATCTTGAGTTCACGCCATACATGTTGTCTTATCGTATCGTCGTCGTTATCGTAAATTTATCTTAAATTATTGATTTTTTATTCGTCATATTTGTGGTTTTTTATCTGTACCATAGTTTTAAATTTTGAATGAATTATGTTAATGAAAAACCCAAATGGATAAACTACGTAGCTTGATCTTTATTTATAACTTCAAATATAAATTAAACGAGGCTATTTTTAATTAGCGAGTGTTAAAATCTTTTTATTAATAATGTATCAGTTGCGAGACACTAATTCAGGTAGAAAGGTCAATTTACATGTAGACATCGAATAACATATTTTATACATTAAAAGTTAAAAGGAACCGAATACTTCAGGATTTAAGTGCCGAAGATAATAATTAAGAAAAAGAATCAATTCGAATGGTTAGTATTTTGTAAATCACTTAACATCAGTCATGAGTTACTCCGAACCCGCATAGAACCGGTTTACACCAAGAACCGTAACACTATGTACGTATATAATCGTTTATCATGAGGCTAAAGTCATAAACTTAAAAATTCCTTTAATAATCAGATCATAAAACAAGTTTTGTGTTCCTGTGTTAAAAATCGAAGATGATTGTCCCTCGGAAACCTATAATGAGTATTGATTTAAATTGTTTAGATTAAAAATCTGGGAAAAATTATAACGAGAGGACGCCGCCGCCATCTGCAACGGATGAACGAGTTGTATGGATACGATTATGAGATTGGTTGGAATAACATTTTACTTATGAAAGGTATACTTAGTTTATTTTTGTACTTCCAGGCCAACCTGACTCTGTCTTAGTTCCTAGAAAGTAGATGGTTCTTTTTTAATTGCTATGTCTTATTAAGCTTTATAAAAATTATATTGACTATGGAGGTCTCGACAAGTCAATACATTAAGAAAATCTTAAATTTTTTTCTCTTTAGTGGAAAATTACGAGTATTTACAAACTCAATAATTAGGTACTTAGTTGTGTAGATACTATGTTGCGTAAGGCGTCGTTCCATGGCAAATAGCAGGTAGTTAGTTAGTCG
>DWQK01002800.1:0-12494 GCA_018231225.1 Noctuana stator | reverse complement strand
GTCGGTCATCGAGTCATCCAGACCTTGGAAGGACCTTGCAATACTCTAAAACTACTCGGGTCTTCACGAAAATTACATGTGAGTTAAGCCATTTGTACATGTAAATAGTTCGAATTCACTTTTATGTAATAATAATTATAATGAAAATGGAATAGTAACTACATAATTAAACCAAAGATTCTGATTAAGAGTTTCTAAAGGAAATACACATACGAGTATCTTCCAGACATAACAGCCTGATACCTACGAGTGAATATAAAATTGAGGTTAGTGTCTGTGATTTTAATATTAAAGTAAGTACATATAGTTTTTGTTTTTATGACACCTGAATAATCCTCTTAAGAATTTTTTGTCTTTCCTTTTGTCTGGGCTAATCTTTGGAATGCCTTAACGGGTTAATAAGACTTACACTGAAAGAGAATTGAAAACCCATAAAAATTAGCAAGAAACAAGCAAATTATCTTTATTTGGTTATATTATATTTAAGGCTGTAAACAGACCTTTGCCACGCGGTCACAGTATGAGTGAGTATTTAGTACCTAGTACACTTAATTTAATAGTATATGGCAGAAATAATGCGGAGTTTATGTTTATTTTAGTCAAACTTACTGCAATTATATGCATTTTAAATGTCATAAGATGATACATTATCATGTATAATCATTATGCACGCACTTAGCTTATTATAATTATTTAACCTACTTTCGATAACACATTTTTAAAGAAATATAATATGATTAAGTAACGTGATATTTAATTTTATAAACTGAGTGATATTTGTAAAGCGATAGTAGGTATTGAGATAGGTATACTAGGTATGTTAGAGAAGGAGACGAGGGATTAAAGCTTGTGTAATGCGTATACCAAGGGAAGAGCATTACGTATTCGTTGATCGTGTCTCGTTACTGTTCAACGTTTGTATTCCCCTTATCTTAAAATGCATTTATTTACCTACTCTTAAGATTATGAATACTAATAAAATTTATAAATAGTGTGGCTAGGCTACGGTTTAAAACTGTGTGCTTAAATATTTCTAAAAGTTACAGTCATCTCATAGTATGAGTGAAATCTGGTACCTATATGCATCGAGGTATAAATGGTATAATGTAATATAAATAACACTTCCTTCAATGCTTATATGTAATGAATTAATTGTGTATGTTTAAGTTCTCAAACAAAGATTTGTATGTATCTATCTAATAATATAGTGATAGATACTGAGAGGCAGGTTAAATTGTATTGCGGCAGGAGATAAACAACAAATTTGTAGATTCTTACGTCATTTAAATTGATAATAGGTATATAGTAGATTTTCAGAGTATACTGGAAAGTTAACATTTATGAAAATTAAATTAGAAACACTACGCAATAACATGTGGTTAATTCATAATAATATTACGAAGTACCAATAAAATTAATGTAAATTCAGAATGTGTATTCATATAAATGTGAATGGTTTCTGTAAACAACCAGATTGTGACTTACAGTATTAACACAGAGCTGTAATTATATGTTTACTTTGTTATTAATGTGTAAAAAATATGCTTTACATTTGTAACCGACATATTTTGTATAATATGCAATTACTACATAATATACCTAATCAGGCAGATAGCTTGTAAAACTTACGAGTATTTTCTGTGTCATTTTAATTGATTGAGTTATAATTTTGCTATTCTCTGTTTAATTAAAATGTATTGGTAAATATGTATTGGTAAATAGCAAATAGGTATTGTTTATTATTTTGTGCTTGCAGGCTATATCTCAGTAAATGCATTGTGATCGTAGATATTTTAAAAATGGATTGTTCCTAGCCTAAATAATATTTAGGCATTATTCTGTGATGCTGCACGTAATATATATTTTTAAGAAACTTATCTCAATAAGAAGTTTAATAATAACATAACGTCAATTGTTTATCGTAAGATATCGGAGTATTTAGGAAGTATTATCACGTACTGTATATTCAATAAATTTTAAGAAATAAATGATTATTAAAGAATGTATCTAAGCGTTTTGCTACCTTCGTACCTGCTATTTTTATAGTATCGTTCGCCTACCATATTGTATAACTACCTATAAGTGACAAGATTCGCACACGTGATTTGAAGCAGGTTGAGAATATCGACTATAAATATTAATAATTATTTAATGATTAATATTTAATTTATACAATTTAATTTATAGCTTGTTTTATTCTGAAAAGAAAAGAAAATAAATAAGGGGAGGACATGTTAAGTAAAAATAAAATACAGGCGTTACGTAGCCTAATAATTCAATTCCAGCAATATCACTACTAGACATGTCAAATATTATTCTATTAACGAATACCTGAAAATATAAAATAGCAATATCTTTTCCATAAGTAATAGCTTTTAGGTAGAGTTTGTACATAAATGTAGAGGCAACTGTAGAATCATGTAGGTGGTAGAATATGTACAGTTTACCCTGACAGGTAGTTACTACCGCTTTCATACCTCACTACCCGACGTAACCGATCCACTCCTCATTGAAGCAACGTGGTGGAGATTGCTCCAGGCCCTCCCCGGTGTCTTGTATCAAGTTCTTGTGTTTCGGTTGTCGATGTGTGGATGCAGAATACACTTTATTTGAGATGACCTTTATTGATATGTACTTACAGGTTTATTTTTTTAGGAGCTTTATTATTTTAGGAGGTTATCTTTATTTTAGTGCTTAAATGTCCACAGACTGTAATAAACACTTCAAGTCAAGTATCTTACACTCTTGACAAGAAGGTATTTATTTTAAAAATCGCAATATACGGAACTCTATTCCTAAAACAAGTTTCCAGCAAAACTAGTTTTGTTCGTGACCTTGAACGTGTAGTGGAGATACGAATGTCTGTCGCATCATCGGCGCAGACGCATCACGCATCTCATTGCAGTGGCTGGCGAGCAGTGTGCGTTCCGCCAGTGCCGTGCCATAACACGCGCGAATCACGCGCATACGCATAATTCGCGCGGGAAGTGCTTGTTCACGTACAATACCTAATATGTGTAAATATGACATAGTTAAAATTAAAATTTTAAATAAATAGGTTTCTTGAAATTAAATTAATAACAGCGATTTGCTTTATTGCTATTTTTCTAATATAACAAACAATATAAGCGTACATAATAATATCAACAAAATCATCGGTAAGGGCCTCTTTTATAACATGGGAAATATATAATGTAAACCGTGTGAATTAATTTACACGTATTAAGATCTTATCAAATTCCTTCCTTAGCAGAACACAAAGTATTAGATTAAAATCCCTCTGATTTTATGCATTTATATTTATTAATTCGTCCTAAAACATTTTTACAATTTTCAATGTCATATTACGATAAATTAAAATAAAGTACAATGAAAACTCCATCTATTACGAAGCTTTAGGTAAATTTTAAAACTTAAAAAAACAAGGAGCAATAATCATTTCAATTGGTGAGTATTTAAAATTCGTGCGAAAGCTTTGTATTTTTATATCTACTACTTATGTTCTGTTTTTTTATACTTACTATCTTAGTGTTGAGCAAGAAGTTTAAGTTACTTAATAACTAAGCACAGCGTAAAGTCTGTAAAGCGTGTGGTATTTAAGCCGAGCAATGATATTTTAATAGAAAAAGCGTTAATTCAATAACTATGTTCACTAAGCTGACAATAATACTACGAGTACATAGTACGATAGTTGATGTTTGTTTTTTCACTTCTCGTGTAAAGTATCCTAGGTGTATATTTTACAAGCCGTAGTCCACAAAACAAAGGCAGGCTAAGGCCATAAATTTTATAGTAGGTACATACGTACTATGTAAGACAAGCATGAATAGCTATAGAAGCTATACAAGCGAGACTGCATCTCATCTTAGATTGTATCAACACTTTTCACGAGGTAAGAATGCAGGCGAACGCCCTTCTTTGCACGTTAATTTTCCTTTCTTTTTTTCTAAGTCGGTTAAATAAGGAAGTGTAAATAACAATTGTAGTGTAGATTAGTATTTTATGTTAGAGTCTTCACTATCAGTAGCCTAGTTAATACGCCTCAGTGATATAACAATTCAAAACGGATGTTGAAAGAATTATAATTACTACGATATCTACTTAGATTTATCCTTCGTGCAGCAGAGCTCATTACCACAGCACAAAGGGGCATCCTATAAGGGCAAGTTACGATGTATTTTCCTCGTTTTCTACAGCCGTGAATTAATAACATGCATTTTACAACTAAGTAATTGAGATAAATTGCAGCATTGAAACATACAACACGCTATAAGCATTACTTCTATTACATTAGCGTGCTTCATCGCATGACGCGTGAAACTCACGTAAACGATAACGTTTATAATTGACATGTCTAATGAAAACAAAGTTCAACAAGTAACAATCACGTTTTAGAAAATGCCGTAAAGACTTCAAAAGAGTAAATTCAGGTTTATCTAAATGAAAAGTATAAGTAAAATCAGTGCATAAAAGAGTAGGGAGAAAATGGTTTATCAATATTGATATTGGACAATATTGCATTGGACAAAAATAAAAATTAAATAATTATTATAATTAAAAATGAAAACCGACTAAAATGGAATAAATAATTTAAATTGTTACAAACGTCAGTATTTTATTTTCAAGTCTGTCCCTTTTTCTGTCTAATGTATGCATAGGGCTCGTAACTCATAACTCTTCGAGTAGGTAGGTATCATTCATTTTACAACAATAATAAAACAACAGATAATAGAGTATGATCTTGAACATAATCAAATATTGTCATTAATTAAATGCCCTAAACCTTGAATAGTAACGGGACAAAGAAAAATAGTCAACACTGCTTGACGTACATGTAGAGAAACATGTGACATGGTACGTTTTAATTCATTTTTATGTGTACGATGCAATAAAAATGGCTAAAGTATTTAAGTCCATAAATATTGGACGATTAAAAATCATTGATTGATCGTAATCGTGATCAATCTAACGTATCGTGATCATAAACATTTAGGCAAAAAGTTCAAGTTCAAAACAATTTTAAACGAAGTTTTTGTGAGACTCGACTTCATGTACTGTAACTACAAATATATATAAATCAATCATTTTTGGGTAGATAATATTTAAAATTTAGTTGTTATTAATTTCTACTAAATAAAAACGTTACTGCAAAATTATAGATCCAAAGGAAGTGTTCCACAAACTTATCAAAGTATTTTGATTTGATGCATTTGCCTTGTTAATTGGCAAATATCTTCATACCAACACGTTATACAGTTACTTAATTATTGCATACAACAGCCGAGCTTAATAAAAGCTTAAAAAAGGATTAAAAGATATCACGCAGGATGAGTGCCTGCAGCGAGCGTATTTCCGTAAACACGACAATACATGTGCGATGTGCGTCTCATGTTAATGTAAGAAAAAAGTCAAGTCTTGCGTATACATACTGTTGTATTTAACTTTTACTTTCCAGTTCTGTATATATCTTCAAGTATTATAATTGACTGCATCCTACACACATACGACTTCTCGTTAATCTCATTGTCGTTCATTACGTTTGTAGATTACCCTTAAAAAGTGGAAGGCTTTTTAACATATTATGCTTACACTGTTTGTAAAGATTATTGACCATTAAATTGCCATTTAAGTGTAAGATCGCCAAATTTTAAAATGATACATGTTATACTTCAGCAAATATCTAATCATTATGTACCTTACATGGTACATTAGAAACTATTAACGTTAACGTAATCAAAGACATTACATGTGTTTGTGCAAGGTTAGAACACACGTTTCTGCATCAGTCACGGTCATTCACATCTATAAATCGCTCAGTTTTTGTGGAATTTTAATTTTATGGGTCAAGTTAACAAAACTTGTTGCTCAATTGACTCCTTGGCCTAATCTTCACCATTTTGTATGTGATGGTATTTATCACATATAAAGTAGCTAATAAAATGCATATATTTATTATCAGGGTTCCGTAAACATAATGGCGATATCGGAACTCTTAATAAACTCTTGTATTAGATTTCGATGTCGATGCTCTGAATAGATACTTAGTTTCTATATTGTTTAGTGTATAAGTTTGGTACAAATCGATTACTATGGCAGCAAATATTGGCAGTACTTTACAAAGGAGTTTCGAGAGAATTTCAACATTATATATTCTAATGTTATTTTAATGTTTCAATTCACAGTTAACATAGGTACTTAAATTAAGAGAGATCGTTATTTATTTAGTTGGAGAATCATCACGAAATATTGTAATAATAATGTTGCACGGAATAAAAGTCAAAGTTAATACTTACCCATGTCGGTTTCGTACATCAAGGCTTTTTGATAGTAAAATACTATTGCCTCATGTGCCCCATTGTGTCTCGTACAAAAACTAATCAGCCTGAGACTCTAAGGCATGGTTAAAGGTAATGAATAACATTACTATATTTGCTCACAGCGGATGGAAGTAGCCGAGTACGAGACAAGAATATAAAAGGTTAGAGGATAAGCGAGCAAAAAGGAAAACTATAAGATTCTTTAATAGTTCAATCTACAATATGAAGCAGTGGACTCAAAATGCACAGGAGCAATGTTACGCGTGCTGTATGGGCTCTCTTCGGGAAGGAAATCAAACACCGGAATTATTCGGAAGGTCGTGGCATAGAAGTATATCGCCACTGTACTGGCGTGTGCCTATATGTCTATGGGTCACAGTTACAGTCATGTGGTCGGTCGTTTTCTTCTGGGGCCCGCCGGAAAAATTCTTTCTCTACATGACACACTGGGGACTCATTCTTATATTTTTGGAATCCTTGTTTGGCATCATCGTCACCATTAAAAAGTCACACGGAGAATTTTCAGGTAAGTCATTGTTGCATCTATCTACATTATTATTTATAAAGGCAGTATAACAGAAGTGTGCACCTTGATTCACATTCTTGTAACCACATTGTTATAACCACGGAAAAGAAAATATGTCTGGAAATGGTCTTACGCTCTTTTACATTAGTAATAAACTAATACCAAAAAATCAATAGAAGCCGTGGAGGATTGGTTTCATATTATCGTTATGCTTTGTCACGTCCCAACAATTGCAATAGTGTCGCATAATAGTCATATGGCCTTATGCAAGACACACGTCAAATATCTGTAAGGCACTTCTCTTTACTTGTCTCTTTGTTCCATGATTGTAACGGAATAATTATCGTATAAGTATATGAATTTAACATGTCCTATTCGAATTTCGTACTAATGGGGAAGGTAGTTTTACTTGACATTTTACTTACCTACTAGCGTCAATTGAATGTTATTTAAAACATGAATGAAAATATTTCGCAATTATCTACAAGTGTATAAATAGCTTCCCTAATTTTAAAGTTTATTTATTTTTAAATTTAATTCCGTGGAATATGCATTGTTTGAATATTGGTAAATCGTTTTGATATTTAACAGGCATAATTTGCAACCCGTTAGTGCTAGTGCTAATCTCTTTAACGTTCCTGGGAACTTCCTCCGAGCTCGACATTACAAGACGTTTGCTCCGTCTCGATGCAGACTTATCCTAGTGAAGCAGTCGCCGCCAGCCGAGCCTTGACCCTACTCAATGGTTTAGTAAACTGGGAACAAGACTTGGATAAGTTATTAGCCTATAATAGCACCATCAGGTTTAAGCTATACTGCATAACTTGTAATTTATACACTTGATTTTAAAAGAGTGCCGAGAGTTTTTTTCCGCCAATTTTTTTCTCCCGGCCTACCTTAGCCAAAAGGGCGCCAAAAGCCGACGTACCGTATTATTTGACGTTCATCCAGTGTATACGTTTACCTTATTATGAATAAAAAATTTTGAATTTGAATTAAAATTTAACAAAAATTCTTATGGTGGCAGGAGTAAACATCTCAAAACTTTGAAATATGAACTTTGTTTGTTTTATGTTTTACGGCATGTTTGTATAAATCAAAATCAAATTTTAATGAAAGCCTAAAACCAAACCTCATGTTAGTCTAAAACTAAACCCTATCTTGAAATGAGAACTAACAGGTCGAATAACAATGTTTGAGAATCAAAATAGATCTAGGTAGTTAAATGTCAGCGTCCTATTTTTGTTATTCTCTTCGCATCTGTTGCTGCCTCTAAACTGAGCCAAAATCTGTTTTATCTCGTACAACTACTTATAGGTACATACATTAATGTATGGATAGATACGTAAATATTGATCTTTGCTTTGAACTGACGTAGGTAGTTGTTTCCTAAAGAGAGAATTTTAAACATTACAAGGTAATACGAGTATTGTCGTATATTGTTACTTCTAAATGTTAAATAACGACTAATTGTTAAACTGTCAAATACGTATTGATTTTCATTATGTTTCCAAATGCTTCTTTTTCCATGAATTATATTATATAATTTATACAGGTTTCAGTACGTTCTCAATATAGATTTATTAACGATTTCTGTACACGTCAGTTATTAAATTATGTTTTATGTATATTAATATTCAAAGCATGCAAAGATTTAATGATGACAAAGTTACGAAAGAGAGTTAAAGATCTCATCGTCTTACTGCCATTATTCACAGTTCAGTGTTTTGACCTCGCTGGTCATAGAAAGGAAACAAGGTCACTTCTGGTGCTACGGTCCGAGTTTGCAGATACTCATAAATAACAAAAACCTTGTCAGTTTTGGCATACAACTTCAGACCCGATGTATTTAAGGGCCAGTTTACAAAATTTTCTTAAATTTTGGTTGTCTTCTTTGTGTAGTTAAAGACAACAATTATTATACTGAAGAACTGTTTTTAAATGTTCAATTCTTGCTGACACAATAGTAACAATTTTATAGTAGTATAATAATTTTTGAGACACTGCTGAAATATCACGGCAATTTTAATCAAAAAACGGCAACAAAAAACACTTATTTGTACTGCTAGACAGACAATACATGAAAATAATACTAATAATGTCTCAAATATTTATATTGATAGATACATAATAAAATACATTTTCAGCGATGGGTGTGCAAGTTCCGCGGTGCTATTCCATAATTACCCACCTATAATCTTTGATAACGCATCTTATTTTTATCTCGAGTAAATTGATTGAAGTCAAGGTGGCAACCTTGTCGCCGTCCACGGCCAAAACAAACTATAATTTTGAACAACTCAAGTATAACTACGATTATTTTGTAACCCCTTAATGAGCGGATTTGTCAATATTCCTTAGATTATCATAAAACGCTATCTTAAATTACCTACGAGAAGATTGTGGAGTCAAGGAACCTACAACCTTTGTTTATTTGCTGTGGAATACGTCTTGGTCATCAGTCAATTTATTCATTTTTTTATTCTCAATCTTCGTTCATATTTGGCTATTGTGAAATTTAATATATACGAATCACATTTGATTTTTTTTGCATAATTTGCTTTACAGATACAACTCTCGGCCTGCCTTGGTACGTCAAAACCTACTGGGTTCTATACAACATAGCTGTTCCCGTAGCATTTCTCGTTACTTTGTTCTATTGGTGCGTTCTAAAGTCGGGTAAGTTATTAAATATATTAATATTATAATATTAGTTTAATAAAAATATTAGTTATATTAAGTACATAAAATATATCAATGTATACTATAGTGGTGACAGCCTAATGGTTAAGAATAAGGCCTCTATTTCAAGAGTACCTACTGGGTATAAATCCAAGCGGCACGCTACAATGATTTTATTAAGTTAATATGTGCGTTTTAAGTTTTCAATTATTCTGTTTCTTTACTTTTTTTGGGAAACAAAATGCATTTCATTAAAACTTACGCAAGAGTTTGCTATAACCTAAGTTAAACTTAATTCGCCGTCATTACAAAGCTCATAAAAAACGTTACAATATTGAATAGAAAGGCCATCGAAATAACATCTACACAAAGCCCATTGAACGCTCCTGGGAACAAGTTGGCCTTGGTTGCATCACACTATCTGAAGTCCACAGCCACCGCACCATTGTTTCGGTCTCCTGCACCATATTACATGTAACACAACATTCAACTTGTAGGGCACGACAGGGTATGTGTATATTGCTGTAACATTGACTATAACACCTATTGTCGAAACTAAAAACATAACTAAGCCTCACTCCTCCACAACCTCTTGATGGATTATGAATACAGATTATATGAGAAGAATTTAAGTTAAACTATAATTCTCAATACGAGAGTATTGAGAGTTAATTCTTGCCCAACAGCATGATTACAATGGGTTGATTCAATGGTAATGATATTATCAGGTACATTTACTATATGGCAAAACTTAAGAAAATCTGCATAAAATAAAGGGCTTATAGTGTCCTCAAAAGGTTTTTAAAGTCTCTACTTAATAAGCCACCACGGTGGCATGATTAACCAGCAATTAATTGAAATACGGAAAACAAAGAAGTAAACTACCGGGAAAATCTGAATGCATACTATTAAAAGTATTAAACAATAGAGACGTGCTTAAGTATAACGCTTCTGTGATAAAATAGTAATAAAAATAGTTTAATAACTAATATTAGTTATGCCTTTTAACAGCGACAAAAAAAGTAAACTACAGTCCAAACCCGGTGCTGGACGTAATGCTGCACGGAATTAACTCGACGGTGATGGTGCTGGAGTTGGTGTTCTCGACGCACCCCAGCCGCCTGCGCCACATCATGCAGCCGCTGTATTTCGCACTCGCCTACTGCGTGTTCACTGTAATGTACTACGCGACTGGTGGCACCGACCCGTAAGTTTTATTTTCATTTAATGTTTTAAACATTAAAATTTAATCTAGTCCTTAAAATTATACTTAGTGCAGCTATATTTATAATGTTTATTATACAAACATTTTTAGGATTTTCGTTATCGTCAAAGATTAACATACGCGTACTTACCTACATGTTTAGCAGTATATATACATCACTATACATATATTTAGAGATTTTAATGTGTATGCGTGCCATATTTACATAATTATTAGCATAACAATACCTAAGTATAAAATTTAACGGAATATACTGGTGCACAACTTTAAATAATTCTAAATGCACTACTTCAGCCCCGGACATAAACCTTGTTCGTATTTGAGCATCCATAAACACACAAACTCAGAGTGCAGATACTTGGTAGGTACATTGGCTATATTTGCGAAGGCACGTAAATATTAGCTCAAGATTGTAAATGGTTAAACACATGACATACATGATGTTTGACTGTAAATTATTGTCTACGGCCTAACTTAGGCTACATGTGAATTTAGTATTTCAGTTAGAATTTTCTTTGAGTCCTTATATTACCTAATAGGTTCCATTGAATGAAGCATTTTAAAGTGACGGCATAATTTTTTATGAGGCAGAGATGTAAAGCATTAAATAAATATATTTTTTCGTAGTTTGATGTATTCATATTTTTGCAGATATGAGATTTCTTATTATGGAAATTATTTTAATTACACTTTTGAGACACTGGTTGGCATCACAATAAACAACATTAGTAGTAAAATATTTAATTAATTTTTCTAGATGGGGAAACCACTTTATCTACCCCGTGATTGACTGGTCGAAACCGGAGAAAACTCTGGTAGTGATAGCGTTGACAGCACTTTTCCTGGCTCTCATGCACCTGGTGACGGTAGCCATCGCTTCAACCCGGGACCTCATCATCCGACGTTGCCGTACTGAAAAAAATGGACACTACAATGATGGATTTACTGCCTGAGATTTATTAATTCATTCGTTCATACTCGTATCTATGTGATTTAATTGTGGAATTTGTATTCGCCCTAGTTTCGGAAAAGGGACCACGGTTTACTATAATTTTTTATACCTATTTGTTGAACAAATTATTATCCACATAGTCTCTCATTATCTTTCCAATTTTTCTCATCTTTCTAATGAATCTATGATGAAATGGAATTAATTCCTTTGATAATTTTAGTAGGTTCAACATTTTGAGGAAAATTAATTAAAAGAGTTTTGTGAGTGATATCTTTGTCTGTGGTCTATTATAAATATTATAAATAAATAATATATTATTAGTCATTTAATTTTGGTACCAACAAGTTACGAAATATGTAAACTTCGGTAATTACTTAATTTTATTTTTATGTCTTAGATTATTTGTAAATAAATTTAGATATACAGTACCTATATGTATTTATAGGTACGTAAAATAAGAAAAACCAATGTAGGTAGGTAGTAATATATTAGGTATACTTGTTTAGGGTACCTACTTGCTTTTTTAAATGTGAGAATAAAGCATACTGTGATTTATTAATTTTAGTCTAAGTTTAACTAAAGCTTGTAGTAGGTAGGTAAGTATTAATTTATGTATATGAAATAAACTTACGCATATAGTTTTTGGATTACATGCACCAAATTTGTAGAAGAATAAGTAGAATTTATATAATTAAAAACAATAAAGTATGTAGTAGAGTTAACACGGTATAACATACACCATTTACGCCATAAGTGAATCCTCAGCGCTGACGCTGCATCCTTCAATATAGA
>DWQK01002799.1:0-12494 GCA_018231225.1 Noctuana stator | reverse complement strand
TGCAAATTATATCCGATAGCCACGATTATTTATTCATGTGTTCAATAGATGGCGCTGTGTTACAATGCTGAGGTTAAGTACACGACAAATTTAGGGAATATATGCAATGCAGCCTTACATCAAAACATCCATCGAACCATGAAGCTAATAAGTTAACACGACATTTACTGGTTCTTAGGCGGTACGAAGTTCGCCGGGTCAACTAGTTTGCAATAAATCTAAGTACGTCAAACAAAAGGTGCAAGAAATAACTAGTAATTAATTGATCTAATATAAAATATTTATTAAATCTACGAGTACACACTATTATTGTAGTCAATTTGTAACCACGTAACAGCCAACACTCATTAATAACCCTTTCAACCCACATAGCAGACGCTGGTCTAACTATGTAATCGAGTGTTACGTCTGGCAGCGGCAGAAATAGACAAAATGTCAGACTAGAATAGCCTGCGTAATGCATTTGATACAGCGAAATAGTAGTTTTTGTTGTATCATGATATACCTAGGAATCCATAAAAGAAAACTTACATAATTAGGTACTTACATTCGAGTATATAACATTCTAAACATATGATACAAAGACAAGTAATGATAAAACGATGGATTATTGCCAGTAGTCAAGAAAATTAATCCCATGCTAAATAAAAATGAAGAGCAATAAGAAAAAGTGTAAAATATAAAAAAGTAGGTAATGGACGGATTAGACCAGAGGCCAAATGAAAAATAAAATACAAATTGTGATAGAATAATCTCGGTCGGAAACAACGCTACGTGAAATAAATTGAAAGCATATTTTCATTTATACCACGATTTATCGTTGATGTCCATTAAAGTTTTAAGTGCTCGTAGAAATAACACAGTTCGGTCTAAGTATAAGGTAATGAGGTACCACCGCATTTGTAATAACCCGCCGTGAAAAAATATAGTTGTTGAGGAAATATTAGACTTATTTTATTTTGAGGCTACCATCTCCTCCGCTAGGAATCGAATCCAGGGCCCTTTGATTGAATAAAGGACCGGAATGGTACTCGTAGCAACTCCACGACAAGAGAACCGGCATGCTAACAACTCCACTACAAGGGTCAAATGTAAGTAATGAAAGTAAGTAAGTGGTGGTTTTAATCATTCTCACGTAATATCATCATCATAATATTATATTATAATTTGTCTGATTTATCAAATGGACGACTACATGCATTTCGTTGCGCCACTTGTAACGTACATTTAGTGTTCATTCGGAGACTAACGAACTTTGTCAGCCAACTGTAGCATACCTGCCGGACGTGAGGAATGATATTCGGAATCCGTGCCTACTGCTGCTGAAAATGTAGGGATTGAAAAAACTTTTGCTTGCGGACAAATAAAAAAAATCTTAAATATCTATATGTGCTGCTATAACACATAAACATGGGTAATATTGCTACTTATGTAGTTACTTACTTACGTATTTTATATTTATGTGAACTTTATGTAGCTATAGGTCATTTTAAACTCAATATCTTACGTAATTATCTCGTCTACTAATCGTGTGTAATGATGATCGTACAATCTACTATATTGTCTGAAAATACCAAACACGTGAACGAAAGCTGTGGCAAGTCACGTTGTTTAAATGTAATTTATGGTAATTTCAATAAGATGTTTGAAAGGTTACTCAACATACGTACGGTGTTTGAAATCTATTCACATTTTCCTGTACGTTCAAAAATATTTTATATGTTTAAAATGCACTAAGCACCCGAGTATGAAAAAATTCTGAAAGCTACAAAAAATAGGTAGGTACCAATTTAATCATAACACGCCAACATAACATAACATACCAAGGTAATCATAACACGACTTTCCCGTCATGAGCAATTAACTGTATAGACCTAATATATTATATTAGACCCTATTGAATTTGACCGTCCAAAGGCAAGTTATACCTACTTTTACAAACAATTGTTAATTTTTAACTTTCTCTCTACGCTACCTTTGTGCTGTCAGGTCTGGGCTAAGTTACAAATATAGATGTCTTGAGAAGCAGTAAGACGTTCGGCTTATAATAAACTCTGCCAGCATCTAGATCTTTTAAACAGAAACACTGTAGTTGAAATGGTAATAACAGACAACAGTGGTAGATATTTAAGTACTAGGTACGTTTTTTCTAATACTAAGTTTGCAAATTATCTAATTACAACTTTACATAGTAGATTGCACCTACTTATAAAAATAAGATCCTTACACTGTCTGTTCGCATATATCTTTTCACTCAGCAGATGTTTTATTAAATATATAACAACAAACCTAAATTAAGAAAATTAAAATAAATAAATTACAGATTGTAATGCAGTTTTCAGTAATAGATAGAGTGATCCAAGAGAAAGATTTATATATTAGATTTACAGATTTTAGCGCTATAACGTTCGCCGGGTCAGTTAGAGAGATAAATTAATATCTGTCGCAGGTGCGTGATAACTATGTGTATGTATTTGTCATTAAAATGGTGCAATAAAATAAAAATATCTTAAATAAATAGAGATCGCACAACAAAAGTGCACAACTCACGCGGATCGTAGCGCAAGAAACAGAAACACGAGCCAATGGTTTCGTAGTAAACAATCGGACGCGGCGGCGTGTGAAGATTTGTTTTTCTCAGAACGACAAAGCAACATTGTTTTCCGACTGAAATAAGTTCGAGTTCAAAGCGTCGAGAGCTCATTAGGAATGAGCTTGCGTAGTTTCTGAGCGCTTAACGACCGTTTCCCCTTTGAAATCTGGCAACGTAGTAAGTGGACTATATGAGAATCACATTTTAGCAATAGGTAGATTACAGAGCTAATTTCAAGTTATTTGCTTTATGAATTTACTCTTGAGCCTGTCAATCTCTCTGTGAGCTTCCCAGACGAAATGAAATTTCATTGTTGAGTGCACGGTTTCTAATATTTAGGTACGCACTCAGGATGGATCTTATTCCTAATGATGAATTTAGATTTCTGTTCTCGGTATTTGTGTACCTAAATGTCTTTGTGTGTCCTAATAGCACCACAACACAAAGAATCCTAGTGTGTAAGTGTGAGTGTGAAGCGCTATTTAATTTGTTATTCAAATATTGTATTTAATTGAAACAAATAAAAGTTATCTTTGATGTCGATCCAAACATCAAAGCTTTCCATCTTACTTTGTTAGCTTTGTTTGAAAGCATCATAAGGTACATACCTGGTAACAAGCTGTTTTACGTGGGTATATTTACGTAGTTAGCCTAAAATAGAAGTAAGTATGGGTTTATTGTATCAGCTGTCATACCCAAGTTTATGTCTAGCCACATGGAAGACAAATCCTTTCGTCAGTATTAATAGATTATCTTTCAAGCGTGTGGACAAATAATGAACGTACATCAATTTATAATTTACTGTAGGCGATTTTTCACATTATAATAAAATCTTAAATCCTTTCGTAGAAATTATAAAAAATATACATCTCACAAAAATAATGTTTATTTGTGCATATTATATATGTGTGTAACTTAATGTAATTTCATTGTATTGCTGTGATTATTTATGTATTTAAATGTTAAATATGTTGTTAGTTTTTATGTAGCTAGCTGATAGTGATAATTGTAGGTATTTAATAGAATAATGGATGGAATAGAATAATACTTAACTTGAACTTTAATGCAAAACTAAAATAAAGAAGAAAAGCTTGGAGGAAAATCTGATGTTATGATGACGCCACGTTGCCTTATGTGACTTTAACAAATTGTTAATTTTATATAAAGCAATCTTTCTGAAATAACTGAAACTAACTTATAATTTACTTACTTATAGCTAGCAAATAAAAACGTTGTCTTAAGGTATTCCTACACTGCACGGTACCAAGAATGCCGGCATCATTAATGGTTTATTTTTACAACATCAAGGAACTGGCTGCTCTGAATTGCACTACGACGAATCAAAGCTATTAATCTTTGCACCAAAACCAAAACAGTTTAAGGCATGGTTGGTTTCACTCGAGAGTCGAAACTCCAGTCAAGATTAACAGATTCCGTTGTTGTACTGATCATCAATAGAACTAACATAAGTTTTAAGTCTTAACGCTTTGGAGAATTTATTTTACCAGCTTCAACCCTTTTTATGTCCCACTGCTGGGCACGGGTCTCTCCCCACAACCGGGGAAGGCGTGGAGCATACTCCATCACGCTGTTCCAATGCAGATTGGTGGAAAGATTATTTAAACTATAATTACTTATTAATTAATACCAAACACCAGCCAGATTACAATACAAATCATCTTTATTGTGTACACCAAAAACAATTAAACTTATACATATTACAGTACATTCTAAACTGTGTCTTAAGAAATTAAAAATTAAACTGCGTCCGCTGCTAAACTTGACACTTCCAGTAAAGCTTTATGTGAAAACAAAATTTTAACTATCGAATAATAATGACCTTTTCCGATTTTATTGATTTGAAATACCTAATCCACTGATTGATTTCTTTATTGCCGGCCGAGGCGGCGGAGTTATAATTTGTTGATCCTATTGACGCTTGTCTAGGTATTAATCGAGTTAATTGCTTTACGATTAATCGTGTTCACGCGCGTACGAGACTCGTTTTCGTACCTAATTACACGTGGGAATATTGGGATTTTATTTACTATAAAATAATTAACGTAGTAACAGTAAAACGGTCATCATAATATTATTGTCTCACCGTGACTACTATACTATTGATGTGTGAGTAAGGAACTTTTCCACTGAAGAATGATACTATGTACCTATTATCCAGATAGCAGCCTTCAAGGTACCTAAGTCCCTCCTGGATTATTCTGCAGGATAGCAGTGACACAGAATGTAAGCTATGACTGCTCCATTGTTAGTACCTACTCCGTTGTCTCACCACACCCATCTTCTAAACATAGTATTACAAACTTCTTAACTTTCGAAGGAAAGTGAGCGATTAACGATTAACGAAATATCACGAGCAATTTATACAACAAAGTCAAATAGGCGAAAATTGCGCCCCAACTTTTGTTATAGAACAAGTTTCTCTTTGATGTGTTCTTTGAATTTAATTTTCTCAATTCCTTTTGATATTTTCAAATATCTTTTGTGTGATTCAACAGAGGGTCTGGTTTTTACGGATCATTTTTGAAGTTGTTGATTCTGGATTAGTATGGATGGACGCGTTTTATCCCGAGCTTTACTCACATTTTAATAAAAGGTTTTCACTTGTTTGGTAAGTGTTTTATATATGTTTGAAGATAAATGGCGTAATGGACTACTAATATAAAAAACTTGATTCGAAAACTATGAGACCTACTTTGATACTTTGAGGTAATTTATTTAAGATAAGAAGATTAGCGCGCATACCTATAGTGGCGAATTGTTCCAAAGTAGTTTTTAGCCTTGTTTATTAATTGATATTGTCCTATCACTAACTCTTATTACTGTAATCTACAAAAACTAAACTCAAAATACCAAAAAGTGATCGCTATAAACTGCAAACTAAATATGTGAAAGTTAAGTAAATAAAAGCTGATTGAAGGACAAATGAAATTTTATTGAATTGAGAGCACCGAAATAAACTGAAAGTCATCTGAAGCATACTATGTAGGTATTTGAATAGAGTCGACAAAAAGTGTTTGTACAAAATATTGTGGGTTAATATTGTCGCGATATAATTTTATTTTGTAAAAATGTCTGCAAAATGATCGATAAGAAAGTATTTGAAAATTTATTGAGAATAAAATGATAATGAAAAATTATTCTTCTTTTAGTCGATATAAAATTACCTAATCTATAAATTTACTGTTATACTTATATCGAATCAAACTTTGAAATGTATGAAATCAAAATCAAAATCAAAATTTAATTTGATTGTATTGTACCTACTTGAACTTAAACTACTGGTGCTCACATTATGAATGGAAATGTACCATTTTGGTCTTTACAATAATACAGATCGCTATTAGGTAGGAACAGTTACAAAACCGTTTAAAGATTCTTTGTACGGTAGTAATGAGATTTTTAGTTCGATTTGAACTCTTAGTAAATTATCCAAATAAATTTATTTATTGTGTCTTGCTTTATTATACCTAATTTTGATCTCATTACAATTAGAAAAACATCATTTTCATAAAACGATCGCAATAGTTCCATGTCTGGGATTTACTTAATTTAAAGCAGAAGGCTCTTTTAATCCGCATTGAAGCAGCGTGGTGGAGTATGCTCCACGTCTTCCCCTGTTTCGAGGAGAGACCCGTGCCCAGCCGTGCACCTGTTTTTAGTACCAAGAACCAATACGAGATGGCGCTGTGTACCTTATCTGTGTATTAAATAGCAGTGCCTACTGATTTGCGTACACCCTGTTGAATGGGTACGGTTACTTCCTTTTTTTATTGGTGGAAGGTAATTCTTTTACAAAGCTGTGTTTAATTTAGTAGCTTTATTTAGGTACGTGATTCAGAAATTGAGAATAACATTTGCTGTAGACTGAGTATAACTAGATCTAGCTAAATAGATTTTATTATTTTTCAACGTTTTAAAACATTTTTTTACTACTTGTACATACTCGTACCTACGTTATCAAGCTTTACACTGCGCTGCACTACGCTACATTTTATTTTTAACGTTACAAAGTTGCGAGACTTTTACAAAGCGTGCAAAATACTATCAATACTTACCTACCTACTAAATCTAAAAAATAATTCTACATTCACTGCACAATTTTGCTCACGAAACGTTTTGTTGTTAATGATAAAATAATAGCAATAATTAAAGGTACAATTTCGCATATCATTAAGCCGTGTTACAAATTACAAGAGCGGTAATGAGTGCAAGAGGCGGTGCGTGTAATGATGCCAGATAACTTTATTTCTGTTTGCGTGAACGGAATATTAACACGTAAAGTGGGCTTGAGCTTGTTATTTGCAAGAAGAATCGTTGGTTTATTGCTAATATAATCTGTATCAGTACTTTGTGTTATAAGACGATTAGTTTTGTTGAGATGGGAATCCTGAAGCAAACTTTATATTTAAAAAAAATTTGTGGTCTTAGTAAGAAAAATGCACCTATCTGATATACCAAACGCGCTTTCTTTATAACTTCAAAAATAAAAACAAAACACAATTAAAATTTTAGACAATAATAATATATTTTTTTTTATTTTTAAGTAATTACCTATATCTCTTTTTACTACAATAATAACATAATTTCCATTATCTCTTCAAAGTCTCATTATCTATTAGTTTGTTGAATATGAATATTTACCTATCCTATTGCTTTCTGCAAACGATTAGCTGTTCTCTTGCGCCTTTTTAAGAATAAAAACGCGTGATTTGTGGACGTCATACCAAACAATGAACGTATAACTTACACGTCACATTTAGGCACAATACTTAGTCAGCAGCCCTGAGCGGGACGTGAAATATTCTCAAAACCGAACAAAGACATCAATCGGGTCACATTTCATCGCAAATTACACATGTTTGCAACAACTGACGCGTTCGTATAAGTTCCTGTGCTCACAGTCAAACATTACCGGCCAAAAGACGTATTCAAAACCTGGACATAACATTCTGCAAAAAGGCCTTAGGCAAACTTCAAAGAATCGGCCTTCTAAGTGACTGTAAGATAGTTCAATTTTGCTTTACTTAACTGTTGCCGACTACAATTTTATGCTTTATACTTATTGAAAGAGTACAAATTTTATTAACTGATTTTTTACTTAGCCGTCACTGTCCTGTATATCAATGTATATACAAAATAATAACATAGAAACTTTCCGAAAATTTCTTCATTTATTTGAATCAAAATACCTAGCTACCTATAAGATAATTTTTTAAGAAAATTTTATTTAAAAAAGCAAATATAAATGAATCTAAAGTACGTAAATACATAACCACTGTCACATGAATTTTGTTATAAAAATTAAAAGCGCTAAGGCACAGATTAAATAGATAATAGTGGCTAACGTCCCCAGTAAGTAGATATAGGTAAGGAGTGTAAGGTATTATTAAAAAAAGAACTTTAGTACCTGGCTCGGAATGAAAGTATGAGAATTGAGGGAAATCGCGACGACGCAACAGTTAGTCACGATCCCCACGGGTATTAACACCTGATCCCTGTAGCTGCGAATCGGCGAATTCGTCCGGAGATAAACAATTAGATAAGCATTTCACTGAGGTCAACCGGACAGGTGATGTACCGATTTTTTGTTTTTGTTTCAGCGTTAGAAAGATGGCTAACATTAAAACCTAATGTTTTAAATTAAGTTAATTATTCTTCGGAACTGAAATATCTTCTCCGCTTTCTGCGCCTACTACGTCACGAATAAATGAAAATGAGAATTTAACCTACTTATTTTTATCTTTTTATCTTTCGAATTTTCATTAAAATTCATAGAGCGTATAATTTTTAAGTTTGAATACGATAGCGATTAGGCAAATTAATTTCCCCTTGTCTTAATTATAAAAATTAACAACCGAACACCTACGGTTATTTTCAAAGTGTGTTTAATTGGAAGCCACAAACAAAGCATCGACAAAGGAAACAAACCTTTGAGTCCTAAAGGGCGGAAGATTGGCATTAATCACGATGAATTAACAGAACTGTAACACAATCAGTAATTAATAGCCCGTATTTATCGGCCTCAACATAAATACGAGTGCTCTATAATATCGAGACAACTCCAAATAAAATACTTTAAGTAGACCTCCAGGTGTGAGTGCATAAATATAATACACGGGCGACCCGCTGGCACGCTCATGCCCGCTGTCATATTAACTGTTACATTAAATTACTGCTACGAAACCGATCGACCTTTCGTACTTATTGTCTTAGAACCTCGAGACCAATATTCAACCTTAAAATTGAAACCGAAAAGTCGAAATTACAGCGACATTATTCATGAAGATAATTCGTTTCGAAGTTGATGTATCAACACCAGCAACGTACCGAAGCTCGCACATTGATTTCGGCTCTTTCGAAAAGATATCTTTTTTGTTCATTTGTTTGTTTTAATAATATTTTATCCGATGTGATGGAACGGACGCATTTGTCAGTTTCTTGAAATATAGCCGCGTCCTGACTGAAGCCAGTCCGGCTTAATTAATTGGTAAGATTGTAAGTATGTTAATGAAGGTATAAATTACTGTGGTCAACAAACTTTCCTTGAAAAGTTGGTAGAAAAGTAATGAGACCCGAAAAAGTCATCCGTCTTAAATAATCCCAAATAAGATGAAAACTGTAGCTTTAGGTACATGACATTCTTTATCGGAGTCTATAGATAAGTGGATACACTGAAAAAAGCGATTCATCATCCTGACAATGTGACGAAATGGTGCGACGAAACTGAATACCGTGTGCCTTGCAAAAATAAAAGAGCAAAGTCACGGCAGCGAAAAATATCAGATATAGGCATAACTCCTGTGAACTGACGAAAATTTAGAGGTACCTACACAGTTTAAGACTATTGAAAATTTGACGCTATTTCTTTGGCTTCAACCCGTTTTATGTCCCACTGCTGGGCACGGGTCTCTCCCCTCAACCGGGGAAGGCCTGGCATACTCCACCACGCTGCTCCAATGCGGATTGGTGGATTTGCGGCTATTTCTTTAAATAAATTAATTTACTTTCTGGTTAAAATTAGATTTTTTTTAAAATAATGTCACTCCGTTATTAAAATATCTATTAATTAGTTTTAATGTTTTTTAGAGAAGGCGATTATAACCTATTAAATATTATTCATTTGAGACCCAAATAAGAACGAAGATCCTCCTCGTTTAAAACACCTGTTAAAAGCAATGCGTCATGACAGAACACAAATATAACTCTATGTTTTCACGAAATCAGTATTAAAATAAGAATAGGCTTACCATACCACTTACAACAGCATCCCAGCAATTGCCAAATGACAACCACTAAAGACTTAATCACCTAATATTGATAGAAAAGTTCCTTTAACGCAGCATAGCGAATGCGTTTCGCCGGTTCGTTGTGTGTCGTTTGCCTAACAACTTGTAATAGGCGGACATCATTAAATGTATTAACCCTTGTGTCGTACCATCGTACGACTGGCGAATGTGCAAGTCATACCACGGTTTGGGACAATCGCCCCTTATTATGATCCTACTTCCCGATTATGAGATATGATACAGACGTCGGCGCCTCTGAACTCTGTTTGGGGTTCCGTAGGATAATAACTATTATATCGTCGTGAACCGTAGAGTTTTATTAATTGTATATTTTGAGAGCAAACCAAGCATTCATTATATTTAACTGATATATATTTTATTCTAATTTTAGATGGTTTTAAAATAAAAGCAACTGCGAAAGGTATTTATTTTCTTTTTTGTCGATAATTACCTACGTTAATAAATTTTGTAATATTCAAAGCATTCATTCCAATAGAGTATAATATATATAATAGAGACAACAGAGATAAAAGGGTATAATAGAGATATAACAGAGTGTAATAGAGTATAAGAATATACAAACTTCAAAACAAAACAAGTAAGAGCTTAGTACTGAAAGAACCTAGTTAACTTCACTTAGGCCTACACCATAAAATACATAGTATTATGAAAGCGACGAAAAGGTCAGGGCGAGAGGCTTTCGGTACAATCTATTAAGCAGAACTTAGTAAGAGTAAAGCTCAATGTACCGTTAAGGATCCACAGCGACCGAGGCGACAAAATCACGTAACGGATAAAAGGCAGTTGTATGGCGAATAACAGCACATTACCTCCAATTACATTATTATATTCACTTGGAGTTTGTCACGAGGTCTATGACGAAATGGCGTACTCGAGTGAATATCTTACACGGAGACAGGCTGTTTTGAGACTTAATGAAAATTGTTCAAACGGCAATGTTCCAGGTAATGACCCGTTAAAAATGTACGTGTGCTTCCCAAAATAAAACTGTTAAAGTAAAACTTCCTTTTACACCAACTTGATCTCAAAAATTCTACTCGTACATATTATAGGTACTACTCGTATAAATAATGTGAAGGAGATATAAGTTTCTCGTAGTAACTTAGCTGTATAGCTACTTAATTTAATATGGAAAATTGCTTTAGTTTAACAAACTTAGACAGTACCTAAGTATTAATATTACTGTTAGAAACAGTTAGCAACAAACTTTTTCACTATTTCATTTAAAAGTCAGAAAGAAAAAGAGATAACGCACACGAAGACAAATTGTTTTACATAACCGCTAGCTGTTCTACAAAACAGCTAAACGCGGGTTAGCGGTTTTACATATTTACTGAACTTCAACACGCAGAATTGCATGAAAATTTTGCAACTTTTAGAGCTTAAGTAAAACACTAACTTACATTAATGTTTTATGCCTAACTGAACCTCATAAGGCATTCTTCAATACATTATTGCTGGAGCTGCAATTTTGTTAAACGTAGCGTAATGTCAATCCAATTGAATCTATTTCAACTGTTTTACATAACATAATGCTTTGTAAAATAAATAACAGTTTTGTAAACCGCTGATTTCGCTTTTAAACGTCAAAATAAATGACAAGAAAGGATTCTTAAGCCTGCAAAATAAATAAAGCAAATTCAAAGGATACAATAAAATACTTAAATTTAATTTTATTTTCATGATTATCTTCCTACAAGACATCCGTACCTTGAGTTCATCGGCAGTCATTACTAAGAGAATAAATCTGCGCTTTATTTTGCAAATCGCCTTAAACCGTCCAGTCCAAAGTATTTGCAGATTTTTCTTCAGTGTTCTCGCTACTCAAACATACACAAGGTGAGGAACGTGTAATAAGTTTTATCGATGTATTGTTACGGCCGACGGACGATACTTCGCGCGAACAGTGCGCCATAACGCGTTCCAAATCCCTTTGAAATTTGTTTCACCTATTCCTGACTTCTTTGGCCAGGACTGAAGGCACTGTCAGACCACCTGGGCAATGCATAAACTCACCATTATATTAATACACGTCAAACTGAAGTGAAGGCGCTCGTTTTGCAAACGATTAGTTGAATTGCCTTCAAGAAATCTAAGACAAGATTTGCGTAGGGAGCAAATTGTAGCCTACAAACTGTTTAGCAATTTGAAGTTTTATAGAGCTATTAAACAGGAGAAACTACAAAGGATTACTTAACTAGGTATACCTAATAATTGTGCTTAATAACTTCTTTACTGGTAGCAAAGGGTTGTAACTAAACGTTTAATAACTATTATTAATTCCGCAATGCCTAATGTATAGAACCAACCTCATTTCAAATTATTACTGTTACTAAAATATGAACGTCAATTCACCTCTTTATGCAATTTATTCAGGAAATTTATAACTAAGCTTCAAAAAGGCAGCATGCGTTGTAATAAAACCATTAAATGTGAATCGACCTTTTCAATGTTCTTTGTATTAAAATGCTCTACTTTATGAGAATAGATACGCTGAATAACTTACATCTAAATAAACAATATAAACATATTAAATAACAAAAATATTTACAAAATTATAAATAATAATTATA
>DWQK01002798.1:0-12495 GCA_018231225.1 Noctuana stator | reverse complement strand
TGAGCAGCGCGCGCGCCTCCGCGTCCGCGCACGTGTCGCCCTCCGCTATCACTGCACACAGGCAAACCCTTTACTATTACCAATTCAAATAAATAACGCCTCACACTCATACACCCACACTAGGATTCCCTGTGCCGTGGGTGCCATGGACCCGCGAACACCGGCTGGAAACATAATTTATACTTTTGCCATGCCGGGACCGGGAATCGAATCCAGGATATTCCGAATGGTAACCTCTGCATCGAGCTTTTTCTAGGCACTAATTTTGTACCGGAAACAAATGTTATAATTCGTAGATTGCAATTTGAATTTTTTAAAGTATAAGAAATTGTTATTGACTCACCAATATCAGCATTCTTCATCCTGGTAAGTATGTCCTGGACGCCCGTGACTTTGGTGGTGCTGTCGAGGAAGGACCGCTCCTGGGTATTCTTGACGTGAGTCTGGTGCGGGCCGTGGTGGTGCGTGCGCGTGGTGGTGGTGGTGGTGCGCACGCCGTCGCCGACCTGCTCCGTGCTCGTGGTCACCACGCTGTCCTCCACGGAACCCAGGCTGTGCTCGCTGTCCGTGCGAGTCAAACCTACGAGTACCAGACCATTTAAATTGTAGCACTAAACATATCCATACTGAACTGCATGCGCTCAGGTAACACTTGACTCTAGAACCATTTGATGCCGAAGACAGGTATTGACGCCAAGCCTGGAGTACCGAGCAAGGCACCGGCACCACATGGGCGTAGGAAAAGAAGGGAGGAGGCGGGGTTTGGCCCTTCTGTTGCAAGAATGGTTTGCTATCGATATCGGTCCATCCCACGGTCCAGGTCCTAACTTCACCAATAACACCTATTTTCACCAATTACAGGATTAAGGTACTGTTTGAAGTTGAATTTGGATGTCTATGGGTTGCAGGAGACTTATCACCAGGTGTCCTTTCCTATAAATAAAAATCAAAGATCTCTCACCAGCATGTGCGGAGGAGTCGCTAGAGACGCTGTCCTTCATAGTGGCGGTGCGCAGAATGAGCCCCGCCTTCGGGTACGTGGTGCGTTCGCTCTTCGATGTCTCACCTGGGCACAACATTCAGACGTTAAGACTTGAACTACGAAGGCTAGGCCTCGTTTCATTCAAAACAAAATTGTTTTTAATTAATAATATCTGCCTGTTGTTGTTTAACTTTTTAATTACACATTGCTCTATTTGACTGTCAATACACTTTTAGCTTTATTTTAATGTTATTTATTACTGTTTAATTAGGAAAAATATTATTCTATTGTAGTTATGTAAACATAGTAAATTGACTTTGACTTGATATTTTAAAACAGCATAATATATTTCCTACTGTACCTACACATGCAAAATGTTTAACGATAATAATGAATCTTGGCACGTTTTTACTCACCGATTAACATAAGGAAAAATTCAATATTTACACTTTAATTATTAAATTGTTACTCACTTGCTTTTGTGATGAATTTCTCCGTTAAAGACTTGACGGAACTCTGCCGCACCGTCTTCCTGTCCTCCCCGCGTCTCTCTGGTCTCTCGCTCCTCTCCGACTTCTCCATCTTCTCTTTCCCGCGACGATCTCCCCTCCTTTCAGTAGTTGCTGCACTCTTTTCTATTTTGTCCTGTCGTCGGACGTTTTGTGAGCTAACAGTATCAGTCTCAGATCTCTCGAGTCTGTCTGTTTGGCTGCGTCGATCTTCTTTTCTTTCGATGTCGGTCACGTCTACGATCTCCAGTTTTTCCTTCTGCGAGTGCCTCTGTTCTCTTCTGTCAAAGCTCTCAGTGCCACTTTCGACCCTACTTTCAATGACCCGTCGGTCGCTGTGGGTAAACTGGTCGAGGGCGGCTCGTTCGTTTTTCTGTTAATATAGGACAAGATGGTTTATCCACTTACGAACTATGAACAATGTGAAAAAGTTATCTAACGAGATTTTTAGTAGATATTAACTATTTTCTAAAACCTCAATTTTAGCAATTTTAATTGGTAAATAGGTAGTGAACGTGTATACTAGTCAGTTGATGTTAGGTGGTCACTGCAACCCATGGCTACCCACGTGCTAGCACAAAAAGACAGCCCTATCTAAGGTCGTATATGGATGCGTTGCTAATAATGAGGAATAAGATGATCGCTCCAATAACCCTACCTAATTCTGATAAATTTACAAGTCTATTACAAATCCAAAGACACAAATTTCTTTTAAATACTATACTTACCAAAACATAACAAAATATAATTATGGAAGAGACTAACGCTTTTAGGTTATTAATAGGTTTACGTCGACTGCGACATCATTTGTACGATTCGGAAAGAAAATCGCATTAAGTAATTAACGAATTATTTGTAAACCTATAGGTACATACAATAACTACTACATTATGTAGTATTCTTAACCTCACTTCGTGATTTTTAAAGTTTTTAAGATTCTGTAAAATAGCAATAAATTAATTCAATTGTACATAAACAACTGATTGCTCTAACACAATGATCAGGCACTTACGCTATGTGCTTCAGTCAACGTCGTGCCGGTATCGCCGCCGAATTTCTTGGTGGTGGTGATGGCTGCGAGGCCGTGGAGCCTAGAAGGCCTCTCTCCTTGGCTCTGAAGCAGCTTCTCCAAATCTGCAGGCTCCGTGGAGTATGCGGTGACGGACACCGTACCCTCGGGCTCGCCGCCGTTTCGCGAGTGGAATTCTTGTCGGATCACGGTACCTTTCACTGCTTGGCGGAAAACGCAAAAAATGTGAGCCAACCGTTTACATAAATAGCTTTTGTTAAGTATTCGGCAAGTTACACAATGGACTGCTCCGTGTTTTACACTTATTACAATGCTCACTTCACTACAGTGGCGTGTAAGTTAGGTATGTGTCAACACGCTTCAATAAACCGCGTCAGATTCATTGTATGGTACTCGTATTATATACGAAAATACATTTTTGGAAACGTTGTTTGTTCAGCTGATAATTAAGATTCCTTATCAAGTATCTCGTAAGTTTTTGACGCTCATTTCACTATTATCATTTAAAAATTAAAAACAAGTTCATGAGGAAATATAATTAATTAAGGTTTTGTTTCAATTGGCTAAAACATAATATGACAGTGAATGTAGGTGTCGGAAAAAATAATTCCGAGCGACCTTGATTTTTCTCTAGACTTGATTCCTATGTCCAGGCAGACGAATTCGCGGGCATAGACCAGTCAATAAATAAAAGAGACGATAATCTGCCGTAGTGATTAATGTTTTGTGATTAATAACAATGTAAACAAGCACATACCTTGGTAATTCGTTGCTCCATTTCTAAGTGCCTTGATACCAAATAACGGTCTCCCGTCAGCGTCCAGCGGCCCCGGCCCGTAGCTCGACGTAATCACATCGATAGGCTTAGAAATCACTTTAGAGGGACTAGAAGACCTGTATTTAGATTTTTCGGTGTCCATTCTTTTTGTGCTGAACGTACGTGTCTCAGACGTTATCTTTTTTAGATTCCTATTCGTTACCCAGGAAGGCTTTTCCTCTTGTTGCTGTTTTTGTGGTACCTTCTTCTCAATATCAGTAACCTTTTTCACAATTATTTCTTTCTTACTCACGTTATCTGATTTCTGTCGCCTGAATTCTGGTGTTCGTTCTGGGCTCTGAGGCGTCCGTTCAACGTTTTGCGTTCTACGTTCGGGGCTTTGAGGTTTGCGGTCAGGGCTGTGCGGCTTTCTATCAGGACTTTGAGCTTTGCGTTCTGGGCTTTGATATGTACGTTCTGGACTGTGATGTTTACGTTCCAAGCTTTGTGGTTTACGTTCAGGACTGTGTGGCTTCCGTTCAGGACTTTGTGGCTTGCGTTCAGGACTATGAGCTTTGCGCTCTAGAATCTGAACCTTTTGGTTAGGATTAAGCTTATTTTCAGGAGAAAGTGAGCGCTTACCATTTACTTGAACAATCTCGATAATATCTTTTGACGATGTGCGATCAGACACAGTATTATACACAGTCGTCATTTGCCGAGACTCGACAGCACGATGTTCCGTTACTTGTATTTTTCTGTCCTCTGTAATTTTTTTGTTGTCTACGGACTTTAATTTATTAGTTTCATTCAATCCAATTTTCTTCATGTAAGCTGAAGCGTACTCGTTAAAGCGGTTTGCTTTTGTTTTAGGAGTTGCAGTCTTGGCAGGTGAGAGCGGTCTACTCTTCTTTTCAGGACTCGGCTGACGAACTGGACTTCTTGGTACTGACCTCAAAGTAGGCTTTTCAGGACTCTGAGGTCTTAGACGCTTATCGCCTAATATCTTACTTGGTTCTTGTGCGTGGCCGTTTATAGCTGATTTTGTTGGCTCCTTGGCATCTGTTCGATCGGGTGACATTTTACGAGAAGATGGCTTACTATAAAAGTCTGAAGTCGATGTCTTTTGAGTAGTTAATTTAGTTTGACTTTCCGGGGAAAAGGTTTTGAGCGGTGAAGGTTTCGCGTGTCTCTCGGGTGACTTATAGGATGGGCGGTCAGGAGACCTTGTTTTTGGAACTCGAGAAGTATGTTTAGAAATTCTTGAAAATGTAGATGAATCAACTTGTTCCGTTTCCAATTTCTTCTTGGCAACTCGTATTTGAGCTCTAATACGTCGTCTTTGCTCATACCCCACGACCTTTTCCAACTGAAAAGTAAATAACAGTCAGTGTAAAGATAAAAATATAATGATAAAATGTAGAACAAAAATTATACAAACAATTTTACTGACCATTTGTTCTAGAAGGTCCAAATCTAAAATGTCTTCGATGCAAGGCTGGTGGTGTTCCACGCTGCTGCGACGTCGTTCACTACTCACAGTAGATCTTTCAACGCTAGTTCTTCTTAATTCCACTCCAAACTTTCCACTACCACGTCGACTGCTTACTTCAGTATCGGTTGTTTCAATCGTCTTTGATTCATCTCTTATTTGACTAGTTTTAGTAGGACGTAAATAGCCAGGGATCTTGTCACTGTGTTTTTCGGGTTTTTCTAATTCTGGCTGAACTAGTTTCGGTGACTCGGCCCTTTCCGCTGCAGGGTAGCGGGACGGAACAGTTTTCTTAGTAATTATTGTTGTTTCAGTGACTTGACGTAATGGTGATTTAGTTCTCGAAATATCAGGAGAATTTGTTCTGAATTGCGATGAGCTACTATTCAATGATTCCTCCTTATCTCGTCTATTTTGCTGAATTTTATTAACCGAAGGATGATCTTTTGGAACTGTTCTAGGTAGTGATTCGTCTTCATCGTTTTCAATATTAGATAAAATTGCAGACTTGTCTTCTGATATAGGGTGTATAACATCTGTGGAGTCAATTTTAGGCGACTTTCTGATAACCCCAATATCAGTTAACTTTGTAGTCTTTGTAGAATAAGTGTCTTTAGTTTTTTGAGTAGTTGAAGCTATGTTTTCAAATAGTGCTTTCGCTTTTTTTACAGCCTCACTACTTCGCAAAGTTGTTATCTTGACTGGTGCATTTCTATCAATTGTTTTTATATTAGTACTATCATAATCTTTATTTCTTGCTTGTGAAGATGTAGTCTCTTTTGTAAAAGACTGTTGTTTATTATGTTCAACATAATCTTCCGTTAATTTGTTAGACTTCTCTTTACATTCTTTAGTCTTTTGTGTTGAAAGGACAGTTTCTTCATCAGAGTCATTTACGATTTTCTTCATAATTTTGTCATGTTCCTCCTTGATTCTCTTTTCTTTTTCGTCTACGTCATGTGTTTCACATAAAAACTGCTCTGCGGTTTTGACGAATTTGTTAACTTTATCTGACACGCTCAACAAACAATCATCACTTTTAAGAGAATCATCAATGTCGCTGAAATCTGGACGTTCAATTTTTTGAGCGGGTTTTGGTTTAGATGATTTTATATTTTCTGCTGTTTCAACAAATAAGTGAGCTTTATCATTGACGCTTAATTTCGTGTAATCATCCTGATAAATAGTGTTTCTATCATATTCCTCCACAATATTCCGCGAGGGACTCTTGTTATCTTTTGTATCACGAGAGCCTTTCGCAAATTTGTTCACTTTTTCTGATACAGATAGTAAGCACTCATCTGATTTAATATGTTCTGTATCAAAGTCTGAGTGGAGTTTTCGTTCCATATCCTTAAATTGGGTGGATTTTATTTTAGGTTTATTTGTTAAGTCCGTTTTGTTTTTGTGATCTATTTTCGTTTGCTTGACAAAAAGTTCATCATCTTCACATATTTCGACAATATCATCTACAATAGACTCAGACTCATGTATGGTATGATACGTACGTTTATTGAATTCATCGTCGGGTTCATTTACTTCATCTGGAAATCGAGGAGTTCCAACATCTTCTAGAAAGCCAACAGGAGTGGGACAGATTCGATCTGGAGAGTTTTCTCTGGAGGACTTAGCTTGTTGGACATCAATAATGATATCATCATCTTCTGCAGAAGTATTGAGTGCTGTGGCTGATTTTGGTTTACATGTAGGGAAATTTGTTTGTGGCTCTTTTTGTTGAAGTTTTTGAACCTTAATGGATGTTATAGATTGTTTAACTACATTTGTTGTAGTAGCATCATTTACTTGAATTTCAGGTCTAGATTTAATTCTCTGAGATGGTACTTTCCTTGCTTTTAACGAAATGTCACTAGTGGTGCGAATAACTTTAGGATCTGATTCTTTTTTTGGATTCATATTTTCCTTATTTAAGCCTTTTGACGTTTGTACTTGCTTTGTATCTTGTTCAACGCTCTTATAAACAATATTTGGCGATTTTGATGGTATTTTGTTAGAGACAATTTTTGAAAAACTATTTTGTTTTATAGCACTTATTGTTTTCTTGGTGTCCGTAGATAGTTTATCTATTATTTTATCACTTCTTGTGGGTGATGTTTGGTTAGGTGATGGTTTCCGAATGTGGGATGGAATTGGATCTCTTGTCTTTAATCCACTAGTTTTTGGTATTTGTGGAGACTGAGGTCTTTCAACAGATGTAGCAAGTTTTTTTGGGGATATGCTGCGCGGCTTGGTAGGAGATTCAGGGCTGTCTGGCTTAGAAACGGAGTTAATAGTCTTCTTAATCGGAGAAACATTCCTTGACGGAGGTTTACTCGATACTCTTGTTTCTTTGGGTTTATCGACTTTAGTTACATCTTCCTTTGCAATAACGTCTTTAATATTCTTTTTTGTTTTTTCGGTGACGACATCACTTACCTTTACTGTCTTAAGCTCAGATGTTATCTCGGACTCGTCAATGTTCCTTATTTCTTTATTTGTTTTTAAAGGACTTTTTTCTCGACTGGGTGATGTTCTTTTAGGACTTCGAGAAATATTTTCAAGAGACTCGTGGACTCTATTCAATACTTCTTGTTCTTTTTCAGATTGAATAAATTCTGTAGTATAATTATCTATTTTCTTCAGCGTAGATGTTTCATGAATAGCATTAGAATTTTTGATAGAAATTATTGCTTCCTTCCTCAGTTCGTTTGTCACATTACGAATAGGAGATACAGAAGATCTTGGGGTTGTAAATGTATCTTCAATTACATCTTTTACGTTATCTTGTCGAATTTTTACAGTACTTTGTGTAATATTGGGTTCAATAGTAGTCATCGAGACGTTTGTTTTTAATAGTGATGTAATTTTGTCAGGACTTTTATCTCTTTGAGATTTAGATGGCGATGTTTCTTTGGTATACGACTTTGTTACGTCAGTTTTAGAACCAACTGATGAAGTGTGGTCAGATAATTTTTGTTTTGCACTAGTGGTCAATTTAATTGGTGATTTTTGTCTTTGCTCTGTACGTTTATTAACCGTATGAGTTTCATTATGCGAAACCTGTTCATCCACTTTTTCAGTGTGGATTGGATTAGGCATTGAATATGGTCTTTTTGTTGACGGTTGATCTTTAGATTGTCTGTCTGGACTCCGGCGAGACTGTTGATCACTATCGTTAGAAGGTTGATTGTCATTTGAGATACAAATTTTTTGTTTCTTTTTTTCTTTATCATTTTCTTGAAGTGTTTTATTAGTTAACAGTGACTTATCTCCTGCATTATGCTTCAAATTTGATATGACTTCCTTTAATTTTGTAGGAGATGATTCCCTTGATGACGCTTGTGAAGTTGTTTTAGCTTCTTTTAGTTGCCGATCATAATTTGCTTCAGTTACAATTATTCCTGCTTGTTCTGTTTTTAAAAAATCGGTAACAGTCGAAGTAAAATTTGTCTCAGATCCTCTATTTATTGTTTCTTCATAAGGTGACGGACTGCAACAAGGCGAGACACTAGGCGAGGTTGCGTTAGACTCTACATTTTTAGAAATCGATTCATCATCATTTGTGGCTGTTGTCATTTTAGTGACCTCATCAGACATTCCAAGGATCTTTCGACAACGTTCTTCGTATGTTTCTCTTCTTTCAAGAGGTGGTTTCGCTTTCGGTGTTATCACGGACACCACTGCTTCATCTGATTTTGGTTGCTTTTCAGGAAATTCTTTAGACTCCACCATAGGCGAGACAGAAAAGCTAGATGGTGGTTTTTCCGTAGGTGAAACTTGACTGTTATCAATGGAAGGTTTTTTCAAAGAGCTTTTTCTAGGCAGATTATCTTTTGTAGGTATTTTATCCGGTGAAGGAGATCTGCAAGGTATTTTAGAGGGTGACTTCAATCGAGCAGGTGTTTGATTTTTAATAATTTCATTCACATTTGTATCTTCGGTACTGCTTTCGCTGTTAATTTCTTCATCTAAATCTGTTACTATTGTCATATCAGGTTGTGGAGAACTGAAATATACAAACCCACTTACGGAAGTTGTAGGTGAGCTTTGGCCAGTAGACGGCTCTGTCTCTATACTTTTAGGCTTCCTTGTAGGACTTGTAGATGGAGTGACTAGTTGCTTGGGACGTTGCTTATTTACTGTATTTTTATTTATATTTTCAACTTTTCGTTCTGTATTAAGAAATTCGTCTGTTTGGCGATGTTTTATATTTTTGATTAAATTACCATCTTGAGCAGTCGTTACTGTTTGTAGTACGGAAGGAGCGGCTGGTTTTTTTGTTGGGACATTACTCGCATAATTCTTTGACGTTACATCTTCTTCAATGTCCATAGTATTATTGTACGATTTCTGTGTTTTATCGTATGTTCCGTATTTAGAGGGTGAAGATTGACGGGTTGAAGAAATTTTGGAATCCTCTGATGAAGTATGTTTCTCTGTTGTCATGTTTTTAATTAAAGTGTCGGAGCCGACTTTCTTGGATTTGTTAGTTATAGAATCTGTTTTTTCGATTATTTCATAAGTGTCAGAGCGCGTATCTTTTAAATACATTGTTTGTGGGGAAGGCGACCTTGAAGTTTTCGCTACAGCTGGGTTAGATTTTATTTCAACTCTTATACAATCAGTTGTATCTTTAGAAGGACTCTTTCTTGTAGTCCAAGTTTGAAGGGGTTGTGTACTTTCTGTAACATTTTTAATTGAATCCCTTTTAATGGTCGATGTTTCTTGCATGTGGCATACAGTTGAACTTGAAATCTTCACTTTCGATTTATCATCAAGCGTCTTATTAGAAACATCCACAAATGACTTCTTAGAAGGGGAAGTTTCTCTAGAGGGATGTTGATTAGGGCTATTCGACTTTGTCGGCGATTTAGGCCGAGTTGAACAAGAAATGTTTTCAGATGGTTTCTTAGTAGGAGAAGATGCCCTAATAGGATTTGTATCAGGGCTCGATGAATCTTTTCTAATTATTGTTTTAGATGACTCAGAACGAATAGACGCTATTGTAATTTTCTCCGAGACTTGTTTAGGCGATGATGCATCGGGGCGTTTCTCAGGACTAGGTGAATCTTTCCTTAATGATAAAGATGGAGAAACAGAACGTGAATTAGGGCGGTTGAACCACAGTGGACCGTGATTTGGCTCTTTTTTGGGAGAAGAATCTCTTGAAGGACCTTTTTTTGTGCTTGTGTTATTTATTAATTCTTCATTGATTGATGAAGAATATTTTTCAGGTTTATTAGAAGAAGTATTCGTTGGATTTTTTCTTGTGGGCGACATAGATTGTCGAGTGGAGTGTATATCAGGGCTGGGTGATTTCTTTCGTGAAAGTGGAGGTTTCATATCAGTACACGTAGGCTCAGGATAATCTTGTGCTGGTGTATAATCGTTTTCACTATCGAGGGGTGAATCAGGACTTGGAGATTGTTTGACTAGTGAAGGACATGTCATAGGATATTTAGAATTTGAATCATCTTTACCAATACGATCGGCAAATTGTTGTAACTCGTTACTGGAGGTTTTATGTGCCGATGTTTGTTCATCTTTATGGGTATACATTTTTGTTTCTTCATCTATGAACTTGTAATGGTCTTCTTTAATCTTGATGATATTTGGTTCATGTGACTCTCTTTCTGGACTTTTGTTAGTTGGTTTGCGAACTTTTTCTTGAATTTTATCCGTACTCAAATCTTCATAAGACGATTTAGGTTTGCTAGCAGCAGTAGGTCTCATATATCCCGGGATTTTATCGGGCGTACCATCGATGCCCTTTGGTAAAGATTGATTTTCAATGTCAGAAATGTTGCGTCCTGTAGATTTTGTTGGAGAGGATTCACGAGAATACTTAACAATGTTCTGGGATCTTACATTTGTGGTATTAGTGTAACCAGGTTTTCTGTCAGGGCTTTTCTCAGACCTGGGGGTTAAAGTCTTATCATTCACTCTAGGGGATTCTTTTTGTGGACTTGAACGACCTGAAGAACGTAAATATTGATCTTTTTTATCGATACCAATATTTTTGTCAGGGCTTGCCCTCAATCGAGTTGGTGTAGATCCGCTATCATCTCCTTCACGTGGTTTTACTGGAGACCGGGTTCGATTGGAATGTTGTACAATATCATTTCCTGGTAGTTTTTGATCGGGATTGTCAGAACATTTACTAGAAGGGCTTCGTCTTTGCTCTGGGCTAACACTATATCTGGAGCGATACCCATCGTCATGTGTTCTTTCAGGACTGTAAGAGGGTTTTGACGGAGAGCGATACTCACTGTCACCTTTTCTTTCAGGACTGAATGAGGGCCTTGTCGGAGATCTACCTTGAGGGGGTCGTTTTTCAGTATTACAATGTATGTTTGAATGCGTTTCAGATACCGTGTGTGTTGAGTGAGTGCTTGAGTACCTGTCTGATATAGTACGAGTTGGAGAAATTCCATCGACCTGATTGGGACTTCCACTACGACTAGATGGCTTCCTGTATGTCTTGTCCGGACTGACACTACTTCTTAAAGAGGAATTACTCGAACGAAACGTTTTACTTCCTGGAGATGAAGCTCTAGTAGACGGTTTTGTCGGAGTATCAGATCGAAGAGTGCTTGCCCATGCTTGATGTGATGGACTCCAATCATTGCTAATTTTTTTCTGTGTATAATCTGCTTGATATGTTGTCTGATATTGATCAGAGCTTACTTTTTTTTCCACTATTTCTTCACGTTTGTTCTCGCGAGTTATGTTATGGACTCGTTCCTTACCTTCTTCAACGTTTTGGGTATCTTTAATATTTTGATATATAACTTGATTGTCATGGGATGAAACTATCTCATGTTGGCTCGTACCTCTTACGATATTTTCATATTTTTTCTCGTTTTGAGTACGTGATTGATTTGTATGTGTATAGTGATCACTTACATTAACCATGTTATCGATTTGACGATTTCTCTTAAAATCCACATCATCCATTACTCTCTGTGTATCCACAATATTGGAAGTGTTATCAATAACTTTTCGAGTAATTTTTGAAGACAATTCGTTGCTATGGGCATGTTTTTGAGTTGTCGTATAGGACGACGTTTTAGTTTCGCTTTTGTCTTGTTGCGAACTGTGTTCAGATCGGTTACTTGACACAACAGGTGCTCGAAACTCACGGCGGGTGCTAGTCACTTTAGTACCATCGGGCAGACGTCTTGTTTCTACTACTATTTTAGTATTATCGTCAGGATATTCGACTTTCCTAGAGACCACTTCACCGTGTTCATAATCACGCCTTAAATTTTGTTCGTAGTCGTTTGTTTGTGTCATCCGTTTCATTATCACTTCCTGGTTACTATTATTATCTTCAGTTGTTAGTGTAGATCGATCATATTCATTATTTGTTGCGTATGGCACTGTTTCGTTGGCAGAAGAAATTTGTTGGAACTTTGAAGAAGACGTTGACGAGCTAGTTGTCGACGAGAAATGTGTTCCATCATCCAACTTCTGTACTACCTGCTCATGAGCAGCGGTTTTGGCAGAAGTTTCGTTACGTTTGAGACTAGTTTTACCGTCGTCATACTCAGTGACAGCTTGGTTATGCTGGTCAATAGCTTCAAATTGTCCTCTACCGCCTTCAACGTCATATCTACCCTCAATGTTAGCTTGCACAGACTTAATATGGGTATGACCATCATCAGTTACTCTGTTCTCTGATTCGACGTTCCAACCTGCGTTCGATAACTCCTTCAGATCTGTAAA
>DWQK01002797.1:0-12495 GCA_018231225.1 Noctuana stator | reverse complement strand
GACTTGTAGTTCCAGAGATTAGCGCGTTCAAACAAACAAACAAACTCTTCAGCTTTATATATTAGTATAGATTAAAAACAAAGTCAGGTTAAGTAGACAATTTATAACTCAAGATCGGCTGGACAAATTTTAACGACCTTTGATTTGTTAGATTTGCCTGTGCCCCGAATAGCAGAATAACTAATTAAACTTAATAAATAATATTCATTTACTCATACATTTTCAAACCTAATTAAAAGTATCTCAAATACCTAGATAGTCATTTATCTTATCTATTCCCTGTTATTACATTAGGTACGTTTCAGACAAACTGTCTTCCATAAACATTTTCTATGGAAGTATTTTACATAGAAAATAATACCATGACACACGATGGCGGTGGGCTATGAGTATGAAACACAAAATGTGGAATGAAAACTCTAAATCACCGGTCGCAGTTCTGTCCACGTGTCACCAGCGTTGCATATGAGAATGCGTCGCTCGGCTCATAAAACATTCTAGTGTGGTTTGAGGATTCCGGACGCGGAATATATCAGTTATTTTTTTTATTGGTCATTAATTGTTAAATACACCTTTGTTTTTGATGGGGGAATTTCAATGGATACCCGTATATTAGGGGATGGAAACTGATAGACGTGATGAATGCTGGGTGTATAGGGAGTATAGGCGTACATGAGTTGCAATAACCTCAACTCTAGGTTGCTTTTACGATACTTTGCACCTTACTTTAGATAAGAATAAAGACCTTTTTACTTCTCACAAACTGAACTGACTCGAAGAATAAATAACTTTTACACCGGCCTCGAGCATCGTGAGGTGTTACATAAATATATCTCCTACAATCCATATTATACTCTCATAAGACATCTTAAAACACGGTCGTGATAATATTCGTGCGGCATTGTAGGCCCATCTAAAAAACCGTGGAAAAAAATTTGAATACTCCACAAAAGTACGTTACCTACGCATTTGTAAGTGTAGATATATTATATTTTATACACTTACCATTCCCGCAATGTATTTTTTTTCGAGACTTCGTCGACTTAATGATTCCTGTGGGAAATTGGGGAAGGATCCGAGAAAAAATTGGAAGCCGTTATAGATTATGTGAGTTCGATCACACTCTTCAGAAAATTTATTACAGGAAAGTTAACCTAGAAACAACAGAAAATTTATACTTATTTTATTTCAGACGACCCGTTGGTGTAGTGTTTATCGTGCCGGTCTGCCTTTAGAAGGGGCATGGATTCGATTTCCGTCAGTACCTTTCTGTTCCTGACCTGGATGATTGTGTAACTGTTTGTGTGTGTGTCCATGGTACCCACGCCGTAAGAAATCCTAATATAAGGCTATGAGTCTCAGTGAAACGTTATTACGAGTATTCGTATAAGTATATTATTATATATTTTTTAAAACTGATTAAAAGTGTCAATTAAAATATTTCAAATTATTTATTTTTGTTTACTACAAAAAGATTTCATTATGAGTTTAAAATTTATATTGGCCAAAATAAACTTTGAGTTAATGGTTACGTAGAAAAGACATTTCCCGTGTAATTTTCTTCCATAATTTTATCAGAGGCTATTAATAAAATTTATCCCTTAATGCGAATTTAAAGTCCTAAACAATTGCGATTTAATTCTGAAAATCTTATCTTCGCTATGTAAAATTTTCTTTATGGCTTCCGAGGACCATATTTTAACTCTGAAAATTTTATCGTCCGCTTTAAATTAGGCATATTCATTCATGGACTTTTATAACATTGTTAGTACTAAATTATGAATGAACCAACACACAAAATGCCATAGAATTAGCGTATACGGGACATCAATGTCGTTGTTGGCGCCGTTGTTCGTATTGTGGCATTCAATGAAGAGGTGCCTATTGCTTATTGAACATCATCTGTTTCTACTACTGCTACTACTGACTTCTACCTGGAAGAAGTTACACGAATCTGTGTGTTTTTATATAAAATAGAATAAATAAAAAAATTGGCACAAGAAAAAATAGCAAATGAGCGTCCAGCCTTCCCGGTGTTAAGTGGCCTCTGCAACCCATAGAATTCCATATTAAAAGCTTTCTCGCAGAATCACGCTTCGCCATTATAATATAAATAGGTATGTGATCATATTCTCTCTCAGGACTAATCATTGTGACTGTTTTAATTCATAACCCCAATGAACCTTTGAAACATGACAATTTAACATCAATTTTACCTTGAAAGGATTCGTTAATTATTTATAATTTCATTAACATAAAAAAATAATCCTGTGAAGTGATTATAAGAATTTCAAACAAGCGCTTATACAGCGGGTTGAATAAGCCCCAAGGTGCAGACACAAACATTTTTAAAATCGGCCAATTGCGAGTTGGACTCACAACAAAAAGTTCTATACCATTTCGCACTATGGAACACTAACACTTCTAATAACAAGATTGATATTAGAGGACCACGTGATTAGTAAAATTCGTAATAAATTACGAGTTTTGTCAGTTTAGAAAAACACGATCGAGCTAACTATCACGCCATACATTGCAAATCTCGTACAGCACAGTGAGTGTAGGTTTAAATTTTTCAAATGATGTCTATTTAATAAATTAATTATTAGTTGCTCTTCGGTTAAGTAAAACATCGAGACAAAAATTGGACAGACAGAGACTCTAATCCCTGCTACAAAGTTCTGTCCTTACCCTTCGGGCACGGAACCCTAAATATTAAACACAGACCGTTTAAAAATAGCACCCCAGGTATACCCAGCTCTTTATGTGGGGTTAATAGACTACCGAGATTTTTAATTAAACTTTCATCCACTGCCAAGCTCACACCTTATTCGCTCGGCAAATGTTTGTACGTTGAGTCCAACAAAAGTTGAATGGAACAAGATTTTCTGGCAGGTTCGTTTCTAACAACTGTTCATTCTTTAAAAGAATAGTACGAGCTAATAATAGTACCCCAGCACGGCTTCTTGTAGATTATAATATATAAAGTTCGACGGGGGATCTACCGCCGTAGCCTGCCCCCATAACGTACCTACATATTTTCTGTATAAGAAAAACTTATATTATTATAATTATATACTTTCTCGTACTTATTCAGATCAGGAATGAATAAAGTTTACCATAATTTACCTAACAGTGTTTTCGTTCTAAAGGTGCGATATGTGGTATACCATGCGTCCGGAGAGGCACTTCGCGCAATCTTATTAACCGCATCTAAGGAAGACAGTTTCGGTTGTGAAGGTGTCGATGTCGGAGATTTGTACCAAATAATGTAATACTTGCTTTTAAAGGAGTACCGAGAGTTTTTTCCCGTCGGATTTTATTTTCCCAATAAACCATAACTAAAAGCGCGCCTAAGGCCAATGGGCCGCTGCTTGACTTTCATTTGTTTATTTGACTTTCATTGATTGTGTCAAAATGTGTTTAGATACTTAATACCTTATGATGAATATAAAAGAAATTATAGTTACTTTGATAGTTTTGTTTAACCCGACCACCTTAGTCTTCATCATTAGGTCATTAGGGCTTCTTTAACATAATCGTATTTAACTAGGCATCCACGCACTCTGATATTACTCCTATCAAATTTAAGGTTAAACGTGAAGGTTGCAGTTAACACTAGCTTGGTGCTCCTTTAACTTTAACGTAAAAAACGTATTTTTGTAACATTTTGGCGAAACATCGCGTAGCTGCCGCTCAGATGCTTAAGTACAAGTATGTACCTACGAGTCCTTCACGAAGACATGCGAGTATAATAGGTCGTCAGGGCACTCGCTCCCTCTCGTCTCCTCGTTTATTAAGGGACAAGGAACCCTAGTCGCTTTAATGAGCCCTTTCTTCGCGTTCATAGGAACCCAAATAACACACTTTATGACATTTCACTGAGACTGTCTGCGTAATGATTTTGTTGAGTTATCTTGTTCAGAAATTTTTCTTTTTCACTTTGTTTTATGAGGATTGAAAGTTATATAGATGATAGACGTATTGCAATTAAGTATTGACAGCCTAGTTGTTTCAATTTCTTCCTACTGATCTGTTTGGTCGGGTACGATCCTCGCACAAAGTACAAAGTTTTCTACATATTGAGCGTATTGCAACCCTTGTTTATGGTCTACTGCTGGGAATGGATCTCTCGCCACAATCGGTGAATATCTGACACATCACTAGATACTTCAATGCTGATTGGTGTAGATATTGGTTAGTGGCAACCCGATGACGTTCAAGGGCTAAAGGTAACATAAGTCCAACACACTCCTAAGTGCTCACTCGTATTACGTGTAAAATGGGACGTAGAACATTATTTACCGTAATGAGTGCTTTCTTGGTCACGATGAAATCATGCATATTATGTCTGTCTGTTAATTTTTAGCAAAAGAAAATAAAAACTCGTACTAATTACATTACGAGTACTTTCTTAGACAATCGTTTTACGCCTATCCGTATAGGAACTAGGATGTGTTTCGTCTTACAGACACACACACAAAGAAATTACACCAAGCATCGCCCAGGCCAGACAAAACACAATTTCCGAATAAAAAAGAAACATACCCTTCGTCACTAGACAATTTGCGGTTATAAATACCACGCATGAAAGACCTAGCGACCTTTTTGCGAGCGTTTATTGTTATCATCGATTTAGTCACACAATAGTAATAATGGTTCTATAAATTAGCCGAAATGGTTCTCGTAAGGTATAAAAAGAGCAACTAAAGTGTCATAGATCGTCGCCGGTCCTGCGTTCCCGCCCACTAATACGTTTTTACAATCGTCCGATGGTAATAAAACAAGTATGGGACTCGGATTAAGCTCGTTTATCATTCGTTTTGATGCTCCTTTTTGCTGTAATCATTCATTTTTCTTCCGTCCCGCTCGGCTTCCTTTACTTAAATGCCCCTTTGTTGCCGAGCGTGCTCTTTTATCAAATTAACTTACCTCAGACTGACACCTGTGTTTTTTTGCGGATTTTTCAGTTGATTTTATACAAATGACCCGTGTGGTGTAATGGTTAATATGCCGGTCCACCATTCGAAGCGCCCGAGTTCGATTCCCGCCGGGACAGAAATTTAAACGATGACATTATAATATTTCTGTTCTCGGCCTGGGTTTTTCTGTAAATGTCTTTGCGTGTGTACATGGAACCCACAACACAGGGAATCCTAGTGTGGGGCTGTGAGTGTAAAGCGTTATTTGAATGACCTTGCTTGGAGAATAATTTCATTACGAGTAAGTCTTGTTTTAAATGAATGTCGACAGATTTTTGCGCCGGATTTATTGTCCATGAATTTATTGGTTTGATAATAAATATATGAATGAAACAATTTCATTTCTTTTCAATACGGACCAATATTTTTAGTTTTTAGTGCCCATGTTATATAAAAGTATGTAACTATTTAAAACACACCAGCATATGAATGCAAGTTTTTGTAGCTTGATATAGCAAATACGAATTTGCTATATCAAGTTACAAAAACTTTAAAGTACACAGACTGTCAGAGCATTAATGGAATTAGACAGCAATTTTGTAAAGTGCTTGATAGTGTTGAATAACGCTCTTCTATTAATTATAAGAGCCACTTTGTTGCAAGTAGGTATTTCATTTCATAAATGTTTGCTGAAGACGGCGTATCTACTAGTATATCTAACTTCGCTATGTTAGAAAGACGTGACACGCTACTTTTATAGTATTATCATAACGTTATAGTTATCATTGTAGCTAATGTTTAAAATAGGAGCTAGCCTTTGCCTGTCGCAAGAAGGGTTAGAAAAAAAGCTTAAAATAGTAGCCAGAGATCGCTACTAGTTGATCGTGTGTGGCCAAGCACCTTATATGCGTACTAAATGTGCACCGCGGTTACACCCGCGTTAAAAATTAAATTTAACGTAACTTTTCTAAAATAAAAGTAGCCTAAGTTACTCCTTATATCAGCTTTCTGCCAGTGAAAGTCCCGCCAAAATCCGTCCAGCCATTCCAAAAATTAACCGGAATAAACAGACAGACAGACAAAAATTGTATAAAATGTTTAGTAAAAAGCGGTTATTTTAATATTACAAACAGACACTCCAATTTTATTTATATGTATAGATGTAATAGCGTGATTCCTGGTATGCAATAGAAGGATCTGAATTACTGTATTGCACCTTTCAATAAGCCTAAGGCGCCGATGGTACCACGTTACACGGAATACCTCGTATTCATTTAAATGTGCTAAGTCAACAAAACCGCGACAAAGCTCACTCGTCGATCGGTCACACTTTAGTTCTAGCCCGCTAGCCAAAGCCTGTTGACCAACTTCAGACTTTATGCAGATTTACTCACAATGAATAAATTACATTTAAACTTCATAATAAAGAGAAATGTAGAGTAGAAGCAATTTACTAGTTTTAGTTTAATTAGAGCAGATAAATGCTTTGTTGAGCCTTCTTACAAGTTTAATTCGATTCGAGGCTAATAGAAATAAGTTTGCGATAAAACAAATTGAGATAGTTACCTACTTACGCGACTGATTGAGTCACAATGCGCGAATAACGATAATTATGTATATTAAACTTGAAAATATTGTTGTACTGTTGTACTTGTATAAAAGGGCAGAAGACATACAAATAACTAAAATTAAATTAAAAAATAAGTCGAAACTTATTAGTTAAATGTTATTTCATTATTTTGTTAAAGAAAAGGAATTAGCTAAATCGGTTCAGCCGTTCTCAAGTTTTGCGACGACAATAAGACTAGCGATTTATTTTTTTATACAGATTAAATACATATATTATTATTAATTCATACTCGTAAAGTTTTATTTACATAATTATTAGGTACAAATTTAGTCGCTTTCGCTACGCTGTCGTGCTAGTCAGCAAAAGCCTTCAAGTTAGGTCACGTAAGCACAAACTAGTTAGGCTTCAAGTTAATTGATTTTCAAGATAATGACGATGTCAAGAAGGAAATTAACAATTCATCGGGTAATTGTGTATTTACCCCTGTTTGCCTCACGCTGACTAGGTGAGGCAATCATAGTTGTCTGGTTACCATAGTACCTACTTACCTACAAGATTTGCTTAGTGTGAGAACAGATAATTTAATATGCTTACTCTTATAGGTCATTAGACTCTTAATAATAATAATAATACACACGCTTCATGGCAACGCGTCCCCGCGCATTTATATATTATTGTGCCACGCGGTTTCACCCGCGTGGCACAGTAATGCTTGATAGCCTAAAACCTTGTTCATGAATGTAGCTATCACATAGAAAAAGAATTTTTCAAATCGGTTCAGTAGTTTCGGAGCCTATTCAATACAAACAAACAAACAATCAAATCTTTCCCCATTTATAATATTAGTATAGATTCCTGTCAATAATGATTTTCAACGTAAGTGTTCAATAAGAAATGGATTTCGGGATATTGAATTTAAAGTTTTGCTTTTGTAAACTAACTAACACTTTTCATGTCAATGATTTGAGGCACATTAACGACAAGGATTGCGTGATCAGCAGACCTTAAAGTCGTGTCGTGCTGGCAAATCAATTAATGAAGGGTTGGAATGGAACCCTAAAAGCCTTAATAAATATGCACGATTGTTCCACTGTAACCGGATAAGCTAAATCAGATTAACATGGATTACGAAACGAGACAAAGACTAGACAAAGACAAAAATTTAATGTACGTAATGATGTACTCGTAGTTCAATCCATATGACGACCCGTGTGGTGTAGTGGTTACCACGCCAGTCCACCATTCGAAGGGTCCCGGGTTCGATCCCCGGCGGGGCAGAAATTTATATGATGAATTTAGATTTCTGTTCCCGGTCTGGGTGTTTGTGTTTTTGTCTATGTGTGTGTCCATGGCACTCACGACACAGGGAATCCTAGTGTGGGGCTGTGAGTGTGAAGCGTTATTTATATAAACAAATGAAGTTGAATCACAAAATAAATTACTAAATTAAGTTCCATCCATACATCAGCCTTTGGAAATCCATTGCAAGATACTATGTCTACTAGCGCCACCCAGGAAGACCTATGTCTGACGTGGGTAGCACTTCTCTATCCGGTTTCATAGGTCTTTAAGTATATCATTTATAAATGAAAATTTTTTATACATATTTCAGAGCCTAAAAAATCTAAAATTATACCTAAAAGTTAGGCAATATTTCAGATTTTTATATCTGCCCAATTAAATCTTTTCTCGCTTTTCGAAATTAGTCACGCAAGTTACTGTTTTGAACAAAAATATTACTGTAACGAAGTTACCTTTTAGCGTAATAGTGGGGTAACATCTGGTTAATGAATGTTTTGTATGCTACTAATTAGGGTTTTAAAACACAACTTACGTGGGAAACTGTTAAAAAATTAAAATTCCTTCTAATTTGACGGTAGCACGGAAATACGAGTATTAGCAGAAGTATACGATATCATACAAGTTAATTTTACACATTTTTCGAAAAAAAAAAAAACGTTTAGACTATCTGTAACCAAATAGAATAAAAGCTTAAATGTGTGGTTATTTTGCAAATAATTTAAATATATTTTTTTACATAACGTTAAAGTTTATTGCACTATGCTGAAACCTGGACGTTAAGTGTCTGGAAAAGGATAAAGAATTGACGCATTCGAAATGCGGTGATGGCATAGAATGCTAAATATCTCCTAGTTCATTCTACGTGGCCACGACCCTCAGACTTAAGTGTACAATAAAACGCGGAAGTAACCCTGTTTTCACGGCACTTAACACTTTTTTGACGACACTGGCTACATTTTGATTGTGTTGTTAACATTGACATGTCCAGACTTAAAAGTTTACTTAACAACTTTTTGTACCTGTATTGTATAAGTAAACTACATATTATATTATAAAACGCTACTTTTCACAAGCCCCACACTAGGATTCCGTTTCATGGGTACAATCACATACGCACATACAAACACACACACAAACAAATACGCTGACACCCATACTGAGAACAGAAATGTAAATTTATCATTTAAACTTGTTACACTTTGATTAGCGAACCAGCATGGGCCTACTACATAAACAGACGAAGAATAATACAGATAAGAATCAACTAAGGCGATAAAAAAGAAGTAAGCTAGTTAGACGCGAATTGACGGAGTGGCAACAGAATAAGTAAATATTTTGCAGAAGTAAAGCCTTCGGATGTCGAGAGAAATAGTTTTTTTTATTGATGTCTCCGCGAACGTCGGGAGAAATTTACTTTTCATTACGATAGAAGTTTGTTCACAAACAGTTCAACACTCACAGCGACGGTTCACGCAAAAACTTATGTCGGGGTTTGTGATAAAAACATGGTTTTATAAGTTCTCAGAAAACGACGAGAGAACTTCGTTAGGTAACTTCCAAAGTATGCAACTTTGATCATTACATAGACTTTGGACTTAGTGCAGCTTAAAAAGAACCGTTTGTCACAACCAGTATTAAATAGTATTAAACTGATTGCTATTAAATAAATTATTAATGCCTCACATTTATAGCCCCACACTATTCCCTTTATCGTGGGTGCCAGAGACAGTATGGACACACACAAAGACTGAGGCAGAGAACTAACAGAAATCTAAATCTATCATTTAAACTTCTGCCCCGCTGGAATTCGAATCCAAGACCTTTCCAATAGTAGACCAGCACAGTAAAATTAACGACTTATATAATTGCTATCACATGCTTATCACATAAAACGAAGTATGATAAATAAATAAAAATGATGTTGAAATTCATGGAAAAGATTCGACAATTATCTCGGAACCCTTGCATTTCGTGACAAGTGAACACTCAAAGTGAAAATGCTTCAGAGCTCGTCACAACTACATTGACACTCGAATTGAAAATAAAATTTTTCACTCGGAAACTTTTTTGCATTTAAATTGCTTTGCATTTAATGTACAACTTTTGTATTTTCAGGCAGGATGAAGAAAATAAAGCTATAAATTGATACCTAGTGTATAATATTATAATGCCTGAGAAAAATATAATTATCTTATTAGGTATACATACATATAGGTTATCAATAAAAATTTATTTTAAATTACTTTTTGGAAAAAGTGCCATCTGTTGATAAATTTGGAAAACTAAAATCTTAACGTATTATTGAACTAGAATTGATTATATTGATCGAACACAATTAAATTAAACTGTTTCAGCCTCAAGTTTGCAGTATCTCAAACATTATCATACTTTTGCACCAGATATCAATTTCCTATGGGATTATCAACAGACGCCGAGGATGTGGTGTGGTAATCGCAGTAAGCAAAAGATGAAGATATCTCGCTCAGTCTAAACTCTCAACTACGTGTAACCGTATGAGTATACCGATGAGTATACTTAACTAGTATTTCGTAGAGGTAACAACGTACCAGAATTCTTGGTCCGGTCCAAAGGATATGAAGATCCGGTAACAAGAACAAGTGGCTTCCCAACTAAAACTTCGGGGCAAGCAACTGGAGTGTACGTAAAGTTGCTTGTTCGATTGTTCTGACCTAGCAGTAGCTAAGTTTCTATGCTTGTGTTTTGGCGTCATTTGGGGAATGAATTTATATAAAAAAAAAGGTACTTGATACTTTTTTAAACGATAAAAAAAGGAAAAAGGATTAAACATCAATAAAGGAGCAAGTTCAAAAATTACTGTGTTGTTAACTTATTGAAAAGATAAAAAACTGCAGAATATTGTATTACGCTACAATGGTATGTTACATAATATTGTTTTTATTAATGGAGTTTATATATTATTTAAGTATTTGTAACCTGTATTTCAGTAAATCACTAATCTGCAATTCAATCAATCTTACATGTTAAATAAATATTAATGCCCCTGCTCACGATCATAGAATTACCTCAATTACCCGTAACCCGTAAACGTAATAACTTAGAAATGCCTACGTAATTCTATATTAGTTTATACGGGTATATTACAAATTCATACATCAGAGGCTTATCGGATTGGCGAAATTTTACCCGAACGGATATAATTTACGCACCGGATTACACAAATCATAGAGATTTCAGTAACAATATAACATGTTAAAGCATTTGCTTTTGTACCGAATATTGTTTTGAAAATGCATACTCCTAAATCAATAGTTGGATTATATTGATATTAAATATAATACAAAGTAATGTTTTACGTTAGCCAACGCTTACTTTAAGCTATTAGTTATCATGTCATTTTTGATAGCTAATATCGACAATCATTATTTCTTTAAAATATTATCTGAAATCATTTGATACCAGTAAGTATTTTAAATAAATGAAATATAAACAAATGAAAAAATGAAGTATTCGCTATGAAGTTCAAAATAAAACATTTCACCCATTCCTTTAAAGAGCCGAAGCAATGTCTTTACATTGAAACAGACATCAGCTGACTAGCAGACTTCAGCTAAGTATAGAATACAATGAAATCACCGAATCAAGCCATACCAAGGAACGTTTCAAATCGGGATTCGAATTCACAATTACCATATTATTCGTACATCGAGAGGAGCTGGAGACTGAGTGTGCACAATAAAAGGAAAACGCCATAAATTCTCGTCACCGACTCGAGTGGTTACTGAGGTTATAATAAAAAATCCCTTTAGACAATTTTCCATTATCTGGACGGGCTCGGTCCATTGTTGGACGGTGGTCAGCGTTTTATGGCCGAGAGCGGTGTCGTCGTAACTCCTTATTAAACCGTCGGGACGCACCGTCTTCGTCCTAATTGATTTAGAGACCGTCGCTGTTCGCTCTGCTCTTTGTTTACTTTCGATTCTTTTGAGCTTCGACAGCTATAGGTATTTACCAAGTACGTTGACCATAATTGGCTTTCAACGTAGTGTTGTAACGTCACGGGAATAATTTATGTTATGACTTTCTTTTAACTAAAAGACGAAGTTTACTTTAAGACTAAGAATTAATTCGTACAAACTAAAACGTTGTCTTGACTCATTTTATTGCAACCCGCTTTAACCTTCCCATACTAATAATATAATTAATGACAATTAACACAACTGCACCAAACAAATTAAATAGTTTTTAAAGCACTATTTACCATAAAGTAATATATAGGCGTTATATATATCATTATTAAGCGGACATAATAACCGAATATCTAATTATGTAAGAAACAACTAAGCCAGTTTCCTTGAAACCTCTCAAGTTACGGCTTAGGCGTGCAAGCCGAGCTGAAACGTTCCGTTGTACTCGACGGAAAATACCTTTATAAGGTAATTAACTATTTTATAAGGTGTGCTTATTTTAACCATTCTTAACTTTATTTTAACCATTCATCCAATTTTAAAGTATCTACCTACTTATTTTAAGCAGCGGCAGTAAGTTATGTAATTCTATAATACTTTAATCATAAAATTTAATTACGAATAAATACATTTTGTTGCTGGCAACAAAAATAAATATAGCTAGTACATTTAATTGCCTATGAATTATGGCAATACTACTACTACTGTCAATCTCTCTCTTCTGTTGTAACGAGTGTCGAGTGAGTTGTGTTGT
>DWQK01002796.1:0-12499 GCA_018231225.1 Noctuana stator | reverse complement strand
GTACTCAACCATTTTTGTCTATGCCAAGGGAAATTTACCTTGATTCATCCATGAATTCAGCTCCTATCTACACCTTTTTATTTGATCTTGAATAGGATATTTACGTAACTGCGTCACAGTAGAAGTAGGAGTGGCAGTAGGAAAGTTATCACTATGTAACATTCAGAACGGTTATTAAGAGTGGAACCCTCAAAAATTTTTTTTTATAAAATCAATACGTTTATAAAATATATTTTACAATGTAAAATCGTGAGGGTTTATTATAAAATTCATAAAATGTTCATGTTTTAGTGTAGTGACATTGTGATTATGTGATATTATATTCTAATACGGAACCCTTAAGGTTCGAATCACGCTTGACCGGTTTTTGAACTAATCGTCTAACAAAAACCTAGTTTGCATGCCTATTACGAGGCTAATCGTTACCATATTATGCCGTAAGCAAAAAGCAGTATTTGCACGATTTAATCGACCTTCTTAAGGCGAAGTATTAATAAAATAATTTCTAACGATGTTTTCATTGAATATAGAAAATAGCTAAGTAGGTAGCTATTTATCTTGATTGCGTGATTTGCGTTACTCGCCCGGTTTTCAACTATACTAAAATATTTAAAGGTTTTGTTATGGTACGATTCAAGAGATAATATGGAATATCATATTAGGTCTTCGAGAATAACTTATAGCAGGAGAACTTTTAATTTTATATGTTGTCTAACTATCCAACACATAATTAAGAGATACATATAAAAAATTATCGCCAGCACAGAATTGTAAAATTATCAAATGCCAAATGCCTAATTAGTAACATAATTGTCATACTTTTAATTAACTCCGACCATGTATCAAGAAATCCTTATAAGTAACTATTAAATTTTTTTGTTATTTAATAAGGAATAAAATACTTCTGCATATGCATCAGTTTAGATGCACTGCAACCGGTCGTGTATGTCAACATTTTAATTAATACCTACTATGTTTCAATGTCAAAATCAAGTTAAAAAAGTTAAATTACATTGAACATTATTGTATTTATTATACCTAGTAAATGAGGCAGGTTAGTTCGAGGGGTAATTATACCGCGACATGAGTTTTTTGTCAAGCCCTTCGCAACCCAAGTCATCCGCAAATATTTGTCATATAGAGGAGACATCTTTTAAACCTTGAGACGTTTCTTGTTAAAAGATAAAAGTTTATTAGATGTTAGACTTAAACCAGAGAGACTAAGATTTCGTTTCTATTGTGTTTCGACTAGAAAACTGTAAATTGTCTGTGCCTTTTACATATAAAAAAGTGTCACTGTTTTTAAGAGTTGTAATGCCAGTTACTTAATATATGTACTTAATCATGTAGAGATTTTTTGTAATATATTTACTTGTTTATACGATTTGTTATGTTTTGGATGTCTAAGAACATTGTTTTTACACAAAGAAATATAAAATAAAAAGAATCTTATATACTTTACCTAACTATTACATCCATATATCATATAATGTAATCAATCAATATAATTTACTCTTACGAGTATATTAGAAAATGTATGATGTTCCTTTCATTGTCCTTGTTATTTTTTATTCATTCATTTAATCATGCATGATACATTTAAAGTAATGTGATCCAGTTAGTAATAAAGTATGCAACAACTGTTCACGCGTGTTAACAACATTATAATTATGTACCTAAATTAAGTGGAGCAGGCAATTATAAAGGTAATCATCGTGTAAGTATATAGTAATTTAAGCAATATATTGAATACTTATTTATTAACTTTAAGAATATACATTATTTTTAAGAAAATGCTACATTGTGTTATAATAATTATGTCTTTGTAAAAAAAATATTACAATTTTAAAGATATAGGTAAGTAAAGATTACATGCAAAATTCAAGTGAACTTGTAAAGGCATTTATTATTTGTAATTTTTAATAATAATTTACAGGGTTTTATTGTTGTTACTATAAATACGTCGTAATGGATACCGATATTATTATACTCGTAAGTATGTTAACAAATCGCATATTTTCCAGTGCGTGCATTACGCGTGTCGATGTCTCAGTACTTATTTACGATCGCGTCGATTCGATATTGGATTGATTAATCATTGCAATACTAATAACAATTACTTGCACGTTTATTAATTGAGTAGAAAGCTTAGTTGTAAGACTCACTGCGCATAACGATGAATAAAAATAAATGTAAATAAAAGGGTTTCCCACCGTCACTTACTACCGATTTATAAGTTATACATACTATATACACAGAGATTAATGATAGTCGGTCTACCTACTCTTTCAAAACGCGATGGTTCCTTTAAAGTAACACAATGCTGTCTTCTCAACCTTTATCTGCCATCTATAGTCGTTATAATAGATATTTACTAACATCTCGAAACTAAATCTATACTCATATACAAAAATACTTATAACTTCAAGTGATATTCATGGTTGAATCATCACCTGCCGGAAACTGCAGATGTAATGGTTACGTATGACACACTCACATACCGACTTGTCGTCGAAAGGAACAAAGCTGAACATTTTACTCTACATTGTAATATGTAGAATCGATAAATGTATTTCAAATGCTCGTTGACGCACAATTCACATATCAAGTACTTCCTTACACGTTCAGGAAGTCGATCTGTTCGACAGTAATAGGCTTTTACTATTATTTAATATATTATAATGGCTACGGAATCCCTTTCTTCTTATGGCGGGATGAGAGTTAGTATTCGATGCGTTTATATGGAGATTGGAACAAGAGCCAGTTATTGTTCTGGTACCAATCTCACGTCAACATCTGTCTCCAAGTAAGTTTGTCCCTTTATGGGTTCGTGCGGAAAACATTTCACTTCTGATCGTATTTGTTAAGCTTTTTACATAATGCACTCGTTTTCCAGCAGTTAGGTTCCAAGAAAACCAGTGTATTATGTATTAAAGTGTATTAAACGTCTCGTACGCTATTCAAGTTTACTGTGTCTGTCCATTAAAAAGAAAGAAATAATTATTTTTTAATTTTAATACATTTTTTTAATGAATTTATTTATTTTATTTTATTTAGGTATAGATACTTACTACACTAGAAGATTTATATACGATTTAGATTTTAGCAGGCACACAGGGATATTTCTAATGCCCAGATATACTTAGTAGTTTTTGTTGCTTGGCGATAGTACATAGGTACGGTAGGTACGTAGGTGTAAAAATGTAATTTTTTTCGAGCTAATTAATTTAACGCCATCAATTGTTACTATACAATATACTGACTTCCTTCAATTTATATCTTTAGAGTGCTAATTGTTTTTTTTTTCTATCAGCAAATTGAATGTTTTTGTGTTTCGTTTTTATAAACAATCGAAAAGGTTATTGGTAAGGTATTAAATGGCATTAGTTTTATGGAAAACACAATACATCAGTGGTATAATAATTGCATGTTATTTAAAAACGCTTATACTGAATCAATTACAAAAATAAATTTTACTAAGAACGTGGTATCTTAATATATCTAATGTAGTATTAAATTGGGCTTATTGACATATCCAGGTACTCATATAAGCTAGCGTGTAAAAAGATTAATTGCATTAATATTTATAATAACTTAATACTTTTAATTCATTTAGGTTACACTAAAATATGTTTACGCTTGTAATATTCATGTTGCAATACTTATTTTAATATTTATGATGCATATTAAAAATAACTATTTAGTTCAATAAACAGCCGGTGGCGACGTTTTGCTCGTAGGCAAAATAGCCATTACTTTGGAGGTTACTCTAACAACTATAAAAACCAGAAATCCTGTGTAATCAGGAGGTCACATCTGCCTAAACGCTAGGCTTATTATAGGAAACACGGCTGTTTAAATGTTCAACATGGATGCGTCGAGGTAGAGACAAAACGATTATTTCCTTGTATTATTATGAGGCGGACAAAAAGTAGGATACAGAGGAGAGTCGTTCGTTGAACTCGTTGAACTGGCATGACTGAGAGTTCTTCATATAAGTTCCCAAAAGGCATGAGAATTTCACTTAGCTGAACTGTGTCTTAAATCAAGATATTTGAGAGAAGACCCGTTCCCAGCAGTGGGACTTCGATGGGTTGATAACGATTTATTATTTAGATAAAACTAAATACTGGTTGATATTTTATTGCAGATAAAAGTCTATCTATTTATCAACAAATATTTGTTACTAGTTTAATTAATAAAGTACGCGTAGTAAGAAACAGACACGCACATACATATAAACTTTCTTTTATATTATTGAGTAAGATACATAATATAACATGAGTTTCAGCACGCTCGACTAAGCAATTTTATTTAATTACAAAGCAGTGATTTATGAATCTAGTATATAGTATTTAATAACAAACCTGAAGAAAATGTATACATAATATGTATCGTAGATTATTATGAATGCCTTGCCGCATGTGCTGCATAAACATTTTCATATACATATTTATATGAAGCGAGTCCAGAGAGCTAGACCGAAAGAGCAGGTTGACCGGCTTTTAACAGTAATGCTTAATGCAACATGCACAACACTTACAACGAAAGGGATTAATTTAATATTATTTACACTATATTATGTCCATTGTAGATAATTGTTCCTATAATTCGATAATGTGATCGTTGGAGCAGACTTAATGAAATTAAAAAAGACTTATTATCAAATATGCTTTTTAAAAATATAGAATTGTGATTTGATTCTGCAATTCTGCTTTTAACATTAATTCCATCTTATTATTACTTGTCATAGTCCGCCTTCTGTACAATAGGAATGAATAAATGAATAGATATTTTTTTTTATATTTTAGAGAGGTACCTAGCACTAACACACCGAACAATTTTTTAATTTTGTTAACTGTATGTAATTTAAGAAATAAAATAAATAGTTTGTAATAAAATGGTTACTGAGTAAACTATCTTTTATTACATAAAAATAGTTACGTAACATTCAAGACAATAACGTCCGATGCATATTAATAAAAATGAGGTGATGAATCGAATTGAAGTTATTCAAACGAAATCGGAAATCATTACATTTCAATTATGTGTCATTTTATATTCTCGAATGCACTTATAATTTGATTTCTTTCGGTTACACGTACGATTGATTCTGCGATAAACGATTTATGCAACATGCAATGAAAATAATTGTACTGAAGTTGGTTGTGTAACATAAAACTGTAACTTTTTGTAACATTTTGTTAGCGCTTCGAATGACAATTAGATGCTTGATATTTACTTAAAGCCTTGCCCAATTTTCTTGTTTTGAAATTGTTTTGTAAATTTTACATTTAGATTACTACCTACAATAATGTATTTGAGATAGAGAACTTACTATTTACATACTGAGAAAATGTTTGGAAAGTTAACAAAATTTTAGGTACAAAAACACCTTGTCGTGGGTGCCGTAGACAAAGAAAACTACAGAAACATCCAGATTTTTAACCTATCAATATAATAACAAATTAATACTATAATCTACTTCTTATATTTAACGATACCTTTACGTTGCTGCAACACTAACACTGATTACTTAACATTAAGTATCAAAGTATTTAGAACGAAAACCATGTAAGTGTACATTTAATAAGTTGTAATAATAATTTAATAATAAATTAAGTTACCAAATAATATCAAGGTGCGTATAACTCTTCCTGATCGTCTGCATCGGCCTTCACCTTGATATCCATTTTAACGATTAAGCTTAGATCGTGTACCTACTTAAAATTGTTACTTTTAATTGATTATTGCTCAGAGCAAGGACAGCCATCCAATAAATGCGCCTAAGTAGGCATCAGTAATTTGCTGTACTATATCTATAATTTGCTGCCGTAATTATGATCAAAAATATTGTTTTTAAATATCGATGTATGTGCAGTCATTTTAACAAGTTAAAAATAAGACAATAAGTACGTTTCTAACCAAACCAAACCGGCCAAACCTAGTTGACCTGTTAAGTATTTGACATGGCAATTGTGTGCACCTCCAATATTACTTAACCCACTCCGTGTAACAGCTTGTTCTAATTCTTTCGTTGTACTCTGAACGTCGCTTGCCATTATATGCTAATTGGTAGACGACACGCGAAATTGCTTAAAGTTAGAAAGGACGTTCTCAAACATTGAACTCAAACATGGAAATAATCGGTATAATCTGTACCTAAGTATAAATCAGGAAATAAAGATGCATACTTATGAATGGCGTCGATGTAAGTTTGTTCAAGAGGATTTACGTTACCTTTAATGTTTAATGTCTCCTTTAAAATATCAATAATAACCACAATTTACTATGCATAATGGAATTTCGTGGCAATTATTCTCCAAAATAATGTATTTCATTCCATATTCGTAAACTGAATACTAATATAAAGTAATCCATTCTGAAATGTGAAACAATCGTATGTCGCTAATTTTACATAACTGTCAAATTGTTGTACTGTAACAAGATAAATACATAATATCAAATTGCTCGTACTTTGAAGTGCCTTGCGTCAGCTTGCCACGTCTTCGACATCTGCGGAGACAAAGTAGTTTCGGCAAAAGATCGATGTTACAAAAGACGGCCGTTACATAAAAATAAAATGAATAATGGACGCTCTATGTGTACAAAATATTCTTTGAAAATCAGGTCAATGTAGGTATAGAGTTGTAAAATCAAATAAAAGTTTGGAACCAATAACAAAGCCTGTGGTTTATGGGTAAATGATATATTATTTATTTAGGTGAAAAATATTATCATTGATTCTAAAAAGTTCTAATACTAAATGTATGCGATGATCGCTCCATTCTTGGTGCCTATAATATCTATATTATGATCTACTGATCATCAATTAGTTCTCAGCAACACCATTGACGATTCGTGGCTAAGCATGAATAAAATATTGTACACTAAAAAAGCTCCTTGCAAAAGCATATTACGGTTTGGCAACGTCTGTTATTTAGTACTGACTTTCGTGATAGGTTCGGGATGAGCTGCGGTCGCGATCGCGACCGCTGTGCAATTTCGTGTGGGCACAAACAATTTCCTTGATAACTCCAAGATATATTTCAAAACGTGTATAATTGTACTAATGCATTTCTCAATAATTCCACCACAACTTGTAACCTTTCGAGGGGTACGGTGTAAAGTATTATTAATTGGGTATTAGATAACAGAGAAGTGAATTCGATGCGTACGCTGGGTGGTATTTTATTGGCTACGTTACGGGCTTCGCGGTATAATCAGTTCGCATTATAAATCCGCAATCTTACGAGACCTTTTAATAATTTCTCGCAATGTATTTGATTTATTATTGTCTTTAAATTCCTTAAGCTTTTATGGACTATGGATTTTACATGTTGACACCAACGAGTTTATATGACGTTAACACGATGAAGTTTTCCTAGTAGCAAAAGCCCAGAACTGACCAATAAAGTTCCTTGATACAGTTTTATTACCAATTGATGACTTCAAAACTAAGGATTCAAGACTGAACTGTTTATTTAATTATTAATTTCCCCTTTGGCTCTACCATAATATTTTAGGCGCCACTCAGCTTACCCTATAGTTATTATTAATTGGCTTGTTGTTATCCTTCGGATCACGTTTAGAAAACAGATAAAATTTTTCGTAATTAAGTACGTTGAATAAACATTTTTAAACGTTCATTAAGTTTACTCAAGATAAATGTTGCCTAAACATGCATCACTTGTGCATTAAAGTGAGAACGAAGTGATGATTCGACAGGTAGAAACATCACGTGTGCAATATCATCTCGATCGTGTTTCATATTACATTTATAGAACTTAAGTTTTCCTCATAACTGCTTAGATCAAATCGATTCTACGGTTTATTTATGACAGATATTGCCCAAACATACATTCGTTGTGCTTGTTATTAAGGTGGGAATGAAGCGATGCCGCGATGATCCGACAAGCTATAATTAGATATTGCACGTGTTTCTCGGTCGTGTCTCGGACGAAGTTAAATAATAAACAATCGTGACCGCGTATGCCACACGTAACTTGTGTCTTACGCTCTTTGGCCTCCATTCCCGAAGAAATTGTGAAACCGATGCGATGTACATACTAGTAGCATCAATTGCAAATTTATTGTTTACTAGCTGGCCCGCGACTTTGTCTGCGTAGGATTAGTATTTTGAACTAATCACACAATATCTTTATAAATTATAGCCTATGTGTTATTCTGATGTATAAGCTATATTATTGTAAAGTTTCATTAAAACTCATTCAATAGTTTTTACGTAAAAGAGTAACAATCGTTCATCCATCCATCCATACTTACAAACTTTTGCATTTATAATATTAGTAGGATATGAGGGTCGGATGCAGCCCGCATATCTTTGACTGCCTGTGTATAATAGTAAGCTAGAGCGTTCAACACCAACAGTATCAAATATAAGCAGATGATCTAGTTCCTCAGTGGCTGCCCGTAGTGTAATTTTCAGGCTATTCAGCTAGTGCTTACGTGCATACGATTTATATATTCTTATGCGTGCTCTATAAAATATACATTGTAAGGTATTTATATTTACCTTTTTTGGTGTAATACAATGTACCTATTAAATAAAATATAAAAAAAGTTGAAAATTGTGAAATAAAGGTAGATACGGTTAAATATACAAAGATAAAAATCTCCACTTCCAGTTAAATTATATGGAGTTTAACATCGAGTGACAAGTTTATCTTTAAACGATTAAGAATTAAGTATTATTAAGAACGTTTACAAATCAAGTTATTTATAGAAAACTTCATTTAAATCGACAACTCTATGAATGTAATACCACCTTACTCTTAAATAACAGTATTAAACAAGTGAAATTTCTTATGCTAAAAGTAAGTAAAATCAGTATACAACGTATCTAAAAAAAATATTTCATTTTTAATTATACGAAAAAGTTATAACACTACCTAACATTAGTAGTTTTCAGGTAGTTTGTCAATTATACGTGAAGTAGTAAAATACATTTCTCTTAAGAAAATGTTATGAAAAATCTGGAAGAACAACCTAAAGGGACCGTATTTCGATTCTTAGTTTTTCTTATCTTTGATGTTAAGTTTACGATGAAACCCAAAGGTTATGAAATATATCGAGATTAAGCGTGCGACCTGATGTAAACGGTATGGATCAGGTGAGGTCGGCTTTCTGAAGATAATGAAGTGACATTTCGTGTTTGCTTACAAGCCTATCCACTTAACGAGCACTTTCTGCTCTTTACTCTCGTTTTGAAGTTTAAAGGTAACAAAATTATATTTATTTTTGCATTTTCCATTTATTTTTAAAAGGTTATGGCACGCCCAGAAAGGTTCGTGTGTTAAATGATCAGCGCTGTGGACATTTTTACTTCAACACAAGTACAGTTAAATGGTGTTGAATTTTAGCATCCATAAATATATAACGCCCCTACTCATAGCCTCACACTAGGATTCCCTGTGTCGTGTATGCCATGGACAAAAACAAACACCCAGACCGGGACCAGAAATTTAAATTAATTATTTAAACTTCTGCCCCGTATCGAACTTAGGACCTTCCGAATAGCCGACTAGCATTACTACTAGTAACAACTACACCCGCGACACACGCGTCACTCTCACTATTAATTTATTAATTAATACACTTAAAAATTATGAAACAAGGTGGTCCTTTGCATAAAAATGAGTATTATCAATTGACATTTTGTATCTCTTGACAGGCTATTTTTATAATAATCGACTCATTGAGTTAAACTGCATGGCATCGCTTGAAGTGCAGACTTATTCGGTGGAGTTTAATGGATATAAGAGAATTTATTTTCGCTAACCATTATGCAATAAGTGGTTAACCGTGAACTCGACGCTTCGTATCTTTGCGCTTCTACGAGTATATCCACTTATGTTAATGTTACTTTCATGCAGTTTCTTCAATGAGTACTTGATTCAGATAAGGGATTGAGTTTTTTGAAGTGAACACTTATAGGCGTGTACGATGATTTTTGGTTGGGAAATCTTATAGGTGCGCGTCAGCGACATGTTGTAGTTTATGTGTTACATACATTTGTTTATATTTTAACATTAAATTAATATAGTACTTGGTCAAAGTTCATTACAGTATTCATGACATGACAGCTTCCTTATATATTTTTCTCAGTATTAATTACAGTATTTATACAGTTAACCGATACAATGGCTTATTAAAAAGACAATCGCATGTACTTTTTAATAACAGGACTGTAATTATATTATTCATTCATTCAAAGCAATTATGCATTATTATTATTATTATTATACTATGTATGAAGTTCATTATCAGCGGCATTCCGTTCAGAATCAGCTTCGTAGAACCAGCTTGGGATTATGAATATTGAATTATTGCAATAAGTTAAGGGAGGTTGTTATTGACAATATGTTAAATATAAAATACTTAGTTATATTATTATGAAGAATAATATACTTTCGTGTTACATAATGATATAGTTTATAGTCTGTACCTACTTGTGGTCTAATAATATAAATAACGATCTCCTTTTGTGATAAGATAGACATCCCTATACATACAGACAGATCTTTACATTTATTATCTTAGTAGGATTGATCAATGTTGATTTATGAGAAGAGACAAGTATAAATTTTCGCAAGTGAGTATATAGACATTTAAATAGACCATTCATAATATTAGCCCAGTTAAGATCTCTTGAAACAATGCTATCGGTAAACAGTCGTACTCGCTCGTAGCAAGAACAAGACATTTCCGCGTATCGTATTTCGTTATACTCGTAGCCTGAGAGCCAATTAAAATAAATGTAAATATGTTATTGCCCTAATATCTATAACTTAAGATTACTTTATACGTAATTTTTTTACGAATTTATTTTTTTATGTAATTTGAGAGGAAAGTTTAATCATTTTAGTAAGTAAATAATTTTTTTACACATATTATTGATAATTTTTTACAATAATTTAATATAAAGGACTATTTAATATTCAAAATTGATATAATTTTACTCGTATTTTTTATTTGCTACGCCTGCTATGCACTGGAAGTACTTACTGTATTTTTTGAGATAACAAAGTAAAACCAGTTCCTAGCCTAAGTCAAGCTGTGCCTAGTTGAAATATGGTTTTCTGGTTCACAAAGCACCTGTTCTGTGTAATGGTTCGTATAATACTTGCATTCATCAACACTTATCGGGCAAGGCGACTGACGCGATAAAGTCATTGTATTAACATTGATAAAAGGAGATGTTTAATATTAATAAAAGCCAATACGAGATTATTAAAATGCTATTTTGTAAAGTACAATGTTAAACGAGTCCTTTAATGCTAATCTGATAAATTATAGTGTTTAGACATAAGCAGTCGGTCGATGATTACAATCGGGAAATATATGTAACTTACTTGCCTTACATTGTTGATAAAGTACAGTCAACATTGTATAACAAAATAAATAATTAATAGCAGTTCAGAATAGCTCTAAAAATAGTTCCAATAATACAAACATCGAATAGTAACCGAATCTCAACAAAAGGAGCACAGTCGCCCTACGACCTGATGGATTAATGACTCGAAAAAGATTGCGGGAAGCCACTAAATTCACAGGGCGGATAGAGTGGCGTCACCTAGTGGAGGCCTATGTCCATCAGTGAACGCCCAAAGACTGTTAAAAGGAAGGATGGTTGAAGGTGATCAAAATTCTTAATCTTTCGTAACATATCTAATGGCAACGTGTTTTGTAATACACACTTGTTCTACTATTACAAGAAACACAATAATAATGAATTGCTTTAAGCATTAGTATTATTGTGGTTTCGATATTTTGTATACGTGGTTTGAAATAGTATCTGGCGTACAAATTGTTACTCATCTTTGTGGTTATATTAGATACTCGTACTTGGCTCTTAATTTTATTGCAGCTAGTGGTCAGAGGTCAGTAAGCAATTGGGTATTTGTCGCTTAACTGATGGTAATATTATATTATTAATATCAAACAGAACTATATTTCATTAAGCCTTTCTAGGATGTTCACACCAATGAATATTAATTTATCATCCTTTTTTAACTCTTTGTTGTTTACAAAAATATAAATACACGAATAAGTCAATACAGACGGCTGTCGTTTTCTTAAATAGGTATAAATTTTTACAACCTTTAATCATCTTGCTAGACTTCATTTAGTTGATAGTTCCAGCTGTGCCTGTGGTGTTGACATAGAAGATCTCAATCATATCCAATTTTCCTGTCCATTGTATAATCAAACGAAGTTTTTTATTTCTCTTGAATCCCTGAAAGTACCTTTTCCTACCTCCATTATTTGTTTATTGTATAGCAAACGCGCTGATATCTATAAATCAATTTCTTTCTTTATTATAGAAAATAATATAAAAATATAGACAGCATTGCTCTAATCTGTTTTTATATTATTGTAATTTTTTGTTATTTTCCATTATGTACATTTTCTCTTACAATCCTTCCAACTTTCCTGATTGATCTTATCCAAATTATTCGTCCTTGTTCCTTTCCGC
>DWQK01002795.1:0-12499 GCA_018231225.1 Noctuana stator | reverse complement strand
CGAACTTTTTTATTTTGGGTAAGTACATATTTTACTAGTTTTATCAATAGATCATCATCAGTCTCATACGCAACATCATAATATTATTATCATTGTTTCGCGCGATGGGCACGCAACTCTATATACTCGTAATATATATTGTCTTACCTTTGAATGAAATTCCTATTACAATCAATTAACCTGTTCCAAAGATTACCCCGAACCAACAGAAAGACAGACGCTAGACGGACAGAACGACAACATTATCAAAAGGGTTAGGTGGGTACCGTACCTACTGGTAATGTAGATCAGAAGGCAAGCTATAATCAACCTCAGATCCGGTCTCTACTCGGGTGGGTGACCGCTAGTAGCAAATGTCATAGGACCTTGACAACATTCATCAATCCGCATTGGAGCATCGTGGTGGAGTACGAGTATGATTTAGACGACCCATGTGGTGTAGTAGTTACCATGCCATAAATTAATGATGAATATAGATTTCTGTTTTCTGTGTGTTGAAACAAGAAATGCTAGTACGGTTATTTTATTGACTTTACGTTTCAATCCTCCCTCGGTTGTGGGCATATTGGGCACGGCTCACTCCCCTTTCTTAGTTTAAATCACATACTGATACTTCAATGTATACAGTTCCAAATTAGTTGAATCAATTACCTGTCAAACAAGTTATCTCGGAAGATCTTCCTCGCGTACCAACATAAAAGCTGACTTCTTAGTGAAGGTGTGTTTTAGTACGTTCCATGTCGGATTTACAATATACCTATAATTATTTATAACAGTATACGAGTATATGATAAGTTTTTTGGCGTGGGTTCAACGAACTGAACATGCTCGAGTAACGGAGATTTACATCGAAGTTGGTTACAGGAAGTAAACAGAAAGGTAAGTAGGTAATTCTTTCGCATACCTACACGTTGTATTATATCCCGTTTTTAAATGTTTTATTGAATCCTTAAATTAAAATTGTTCATTTAATTTTATCAGTAACGTACCTACCTACTGATGCTCCGTGATAGATCTTTCATTGTAAAATTTAAACTTAAAACGTATTGGCATTGTGTGTACAAAGACCTCACGTGATAATTGAGAGGACTTCTTTATTTACCTAAGTACTTTTGTATATTTTGCTGTCTCCATGTAAAAACCTCTTAAACTTGAAATTTTCTTTTCAAGTTTAAGAGGGACGCCCCAAATTGAGAACCGGCGCAAATATTTTTATCACGAAATCCTTACTTCAAAAGTTACTTTACTTCAGTAATTAGTATTCGGTGCGGTGTGCTGATTTGTGACATTATCAACATAGTGACGAAGAAATCGTGCCTCGTTAGCTCGAGCTGGACCATTAAGGAACAATCTGAGATACCGTAAACATATTATAAATATTTTTAGTAACAAACGAGCGTTATACTAGTAGTAAAAGATCACTCCTGAACACCCATGTCCACCTCAAATAGGAGAGAAATCCTATCTGAGGTTAAATGAGGAATAAGTTGGTCGCCCTAATTACCTATAGTACCTACCTCCGTTCATCAACACAAGATCTTGAGACAAGACAACACACACAAAAAGTGTTTGACACGGGTTATGTCTAGGGTTCCTGGCGAACTTTAAAAGTTCTCCCTTCATAATTGAATGATTACCTACCGCAGTAAGTTGTTGGAGCTACTCGTAAGTGCGTTAAGGATAGGAAACTTTCGGATATTAAGTACTTCATCCAAAATGATAATACGTATCTAAGTATAATAAGTAGTATATACTAGTAGAAGGTATTAATAAGGTTGGCTATCTCCGGTCCTTGATTTTAATAATAATGTGTATAAGTATATTAGATAGATAAAATAGATGGCGTTCAAAAGAGCTTATAAAAATAAGTTCTTAATTAATCAAAACAAAAATAAGTTTGTTTGCTTATAAGACGGGCTTTAGGAGTAGCGCTGAATGATTTCGGGGTACCTACCTACCTAAGTAATAAGTTGATAAAATCGACGGGGGACGTTCTCAATCAGAACAAGTAAATTTGTAGACTAATCGATGAGATTGTTTATGTTTCTTGCTTTTTTGCTTACTATCTATAATTGATTTTAAATTATTAGGTACTTGTTCTGAACGCAACGTAGATAAGTATTATTAGTCCTAGGTCATTTGGGCATTTGGTCATTTTATAGTAGTCATTTGTATACAGCACATGTACAAGAACATCAAATTACAATGTAGATCTAGTTTGACCTACCTAGGACTACATTGTTACTCAGTAATTTTAACCTAGTTTAGAAAATATTACTCAATTTGTAAACAAATAAATTAAGTCGATTATAGGTAAAATCTTAGAGTACGACATTGCTTTTGTAAACCAGAAAGCCTGGAGCATACTCTACCACGCTGCTCCAATGCGGACTGATCAAGTCGCGGTGAGGAGGTATCTAAGTATTAAAGATTGTTATCGTTTTATCCGTATGATTAGACAGGAATTAATATAGAATCAATACGCGGAATTGCCCCAATTTTCCCATAAAAATGATATTGTGTATAAATGAATCATATGTTGGTTCTTCCCATGGCCCAATAAAGTTAAGAGCACATGTGAGACATTTTTGACGTTTTAGTCACACCTCACCATTAATAATTTTAATATCATATTATATTATACCTACATATCATATTGTTTTTATTTTTATATACCTACTTAGGTGTGTAATAACAATGTAGGTATATAAATAAATAACAAATTTCTAACTTAATTAGGTAGGTACTTATTTTAAATGTATTTTATCCTTTCAGCATGATTCGATTCTAACATCCATTAACCTACCTAACTGAATTTATTTATAAGTAGGTACGTAGGTACTCCTATATTAATTATCATTATACCTAAGCGCTACCACATAATTTTATTATTCCTAATTAACATCTCACTTTGAAAATACTCTATTAATTAATAAAATGTTCTTTTTATTAAAATCACACTTTCATGCAGTCACATGTTGCTCACAAGAATTAAGGACTTAGAAAAAAAATTCTCTAGTTAAATAAAACGTAGGTAGGTAACGTAAACGTAGGTAAACGTACTTTTCTTGTTTAAAAAAAACACGAAGTTCCGCCAATTTTTTTACTATGTACACTCAGTTTATTTTTAATGCATTGCATGTTATTAAGAAAAAATTTTAACAAATAATTATAATTTACACTATGGAGCAACTCAATTAGCACTTTTAAATTTATCACTGTGAAATTTAGTTTTTTGTTAGCTCTTTCGACTATTGCTCTACAAATAGCGAATTTAAAATGAAATGTGTGCCATCGTCATCATCCTCAAAGACAGCACACCTCGTATTAGCGAAAGCCGGTTTGTTCTTTTCGAAAAAAATAAAGGCAGTATATAAATAAAGGTCGTGCGAATAGGAGGTCGTTTTTCTTGAAATTTCATTTGTGCACGCAAGATGGGCTTCAATCCCGTACGGTCAATAATATTATGTATTGTAATTGTGGCGGCATTTTCAAATATACCGCTCTGTGATGGACAGTTTCTCCAGTTTAAGAATTTTGATATTGTTTGTAAGTATTACTATACTTCATTTATTTTTCAATTAAGACACTATTATAAAGGTACTTACGTGCTTTTATGTTACTAATTATGTCCTTGAACAATTTTAAAAACACACACAGATATTACTCATAATTCTATCTAATTTTAAATAAATATGTAAAAAAGCGATACAAATAAAGAGTAGATAGGTAGGTATCTCATTGTGTCTGTATTGAATTACCTATTAAATAAGAAAAAAAAATGTTTCGCTTTTTTTAAGGAATGAAATCCCTACACGGATTTTAATTAAATAATCACTAAAATATAAATTCAAATTTATTTGATTCAAATCCGTGTAATACTTATTCCAAATTCCTAAGCTAATTTGAACTGTAAATGTTAGGTACAGTATGACCTTGAGTAGGTAAGTAATAACTGTTGTAATTTTATGCTAATTGTACCGTAATTTAACGGTCAGTTTATTTCTGTAATCTAATTAGTGAAAGTCTGTTTTCTTAAAGCATATCTGTAATAATGTAGGAGCTTAATTAAGAGATTACTTACTCTATGTTAAATCAGTGTTCTGTATTATCAAAAGTTATCAAAACATTTGTGTTCAGTAGTTGTATTCATATCTAAAACATTGACATAAATCTATGAATAAAAATAACTAGTAGATACCTATTTATATATTTAAAATAAGCTTTCAATTCTAAATTACAGATGTAGGTACCTACTCGTAGGTAGGACTACTTAATATTCTTATGAGTAAAAAAGTAGTGATACCTAAAGGTAAACTGTTATTTAGATATCGCAATAGAAGCGTAATACAATTCTAATATTTTCCTTTACATCAATGTGCAGCAGGTAATTCTACCATCATCACCATATAAGAATTTCTAATATCATCCTGGGATCTGCAAACAGGTAGGTATTTCCTTACCCATGAGCACTCCAAAAAGGGTGAATGTTTGCGCTGAGAAAAAATCTAATATTCTCTGTGAGTTAAAAAGGGTCAACGACAAATATGCACATTGTTTAAACAAAGAAAAACTCAGAAAAGGCAGGGTATAAACACAATACAAAGAATAACCTCAGCTTTGTTATTTTATAGGAATTACACTTGTCTGCTTGTTCATTCTGACTCCATGTAATATGGCGGTAGTCCTTATTTCCTAATTTTATACCTACATACATAGATTTCAATTTAATCAAACCCGTAATGGGTATAACTCAGCCTACGCATTTCTATCTCGTGAAGGTAGTGATGCAAGAAGAGTTTATGTTAATTAGAGGTAAACAAAGTCCTCCAGATTAGGAAGCGATGATACGGCAGATGCAGTTAGATATAGATGCTAGTTCCATTATTATTTTATTAGATACTAGTAAAAAATATGTACTTATTTAGTGAGAAAAACGTTCAAGGACATTGGAAACTAGGAGCGTCTTAACAAATAACTTCCCCAACCTATATACAAATAAATTACCAAGAGACAAATGAGTCAAGCACAGAAACTTAGTCTTCTTAAAAGAGTTTTGTGTAAGTATGTACCTACCGTCTGTGAAGGAGGCAAACCTAATTTAAACATTATCACTCAGCGATGGTTCCGATTTGAAAGCCAAAATATAAAATCTCATGACCTCCCAAAAAATTTGATACCTACAAGCCAAAGCTTAATGTTAATTCATCACTGCAATCTGTTTCGTTTAATCATCTCAAGTATTCGTAGGATGTAGGTATTTGACATCTGTTGTTGACCTTTACAAAAATTACGTCAGATCTTCAAAACTTTACTATAGTGTCTGCTAACTCGGAACCAATTTTGGTAGTTTAGCAGATAATAATAATATATTTTAAAACTGGTTCGCATTTTATATTTTTAATTGTGTCTGGCATTTAGAAGGTTCTAAAATTGGATTCACGTAAAAACAGTTGACGCAATATGTGTAGAATTTAGAAAGATCTTAGACAGGGCGTCTTAGTGCTTATTTGTTCAATCTGCCAGGAGTCAAATTTTACAGAAGGTTTTTGTTACGAAAAATTGTTACAATGTAGGTTGGTATTAAAAACACGTTTTTCTGATTTTTTAAAGTAAAATATGTTATAAATGTTTTATTAATCGATGTGAAATTAAAGTGCGCATCTTTCTGTATTAAAAAGTCATTTTCGGCAAATATGGTAGATTGAACAAATAAGCACATTTATAACTGTGAATACGCTAAGAACTGAACACTGGCATTAGTTAATTGGCTCGATTAGAAGCTTTTCACCAAAATTTCCTTTTATTAGGTATACTAACCCAGTAGGTTAGTACTTAGTATACAGTTTAGTTTCTGTAAATTCAGTTTGGGATCCACATTACTTCCGAAGTTTATAAAGGTCCACAATTTTTTTTCATTGGAATTTTCATGCTCTATCTATTCTGATAAAAGCTTTGTTCGATTAATTAGACCGACTAATACATTGCGTATCCGCGCCTGGGACTAACTAGGTATAGGTATGCCTACATACATACATATACGAGTAGGTAAGCATAACTAAATAAATAAGGCCAACGTCATTGCCATGGCCGCCTTTTTAAAAATAGATTTAACACATAAGCAACTTCCTTTAAAAAATACAAAGCCTTAATGAACTAGTTGGTCTAGTTACTACCCAAACAAGTTCTTTGTGCACAACATTTATTCTTTTAGACAGGTATACGTAGGTACGACTTAATCTTCAAGCTGCATCATTGAGTTGAATGCACCTAAAACTATTTTTAATTATTATTTTTATTGCGAAAAAACGAATATGACCACTATGATTTACATTAGCCATTTAACTACTATAGAAATTGTAACTGACCTTTATTATTTATTGCCATAGGGCAGTTAGCTATGCCCGCCCAAGTAGGTACCCTACTCTATCTAGGTAAGTCAAGGCAAAATTACATTGCAACAATGTTCCATTATACTTACCTACTATCACAAAAATTAAAATTATGAAGGAAGTTTGTCACTTTATCAGTAGATGATCTCATCTACTCTGCTAAAGAATTATTGGGTGCTTTACCCAACCTACATTTAAAACATATTATTCTTTCTTTCCAGCGCCAACGCCCTTGCCATTCACAGTCTGCAAAATAGACAACATCGAATGCCTTCGACGAGGTTTACGGACATTCTTCTTCCTCATGGATTCAGGGCATTTAGGCATGAAACCTGTTGATCCAATAATAATAAACAGCGTAACAGTTGCAGTTCCGAATGAACAGATGTCTCTCTTAATGCGTCGTGTTAATGTCACCGGCGCGAAGTGGACTCAACTTACTAACAGAAAGTAAGACATGAATAATAATTTATCTATTTTTAAATCAAATAGACTGTTTAAATAATATCATTATAATCGGCTAGCTTTTAGATTCAGTCCAGTTAGTGGCTCCACAGAAATAGAAATACGATGATGCATGGTGTGGTCGACATGGCTGTGTATATTTCTAATGTCCGCAAAAGAAAATTTATTCTTAACTTTAGTCCTACCTATTATAAAGTTTACCCCGATTTTTTATAATAGCTTCTATGAGATCTCGACTCGATAGATCTTTTTTAATACTTTGTTATTGTTTGTAGGTTCAATCTACAAGGTGGTAAAAACGGAGTCACATTTAAAAGTAATTTACACGTTACTGGCGAAATTACTATGAACATGGTAGCCAGAACGGACCCGTTCATCGCGCATATTACAATGGATTTACGTAAGCCATTAATTTTGTCCTGTCCAACGTGTTACACAGCTTTGACCTAGTTATTACAATATAGGTACCTACTTAATACCATAAAATAACCAGACACCACAAACTAACACCTAGTACAAGTTACTCTTGTTTCAAAGCGCTGTACCTACTATTAGACTGGAAACTGCAATACTTTTACAAACCCTGTACCACCACGTAGTGAGAGTAATTTTCCAACGTTTTTTCTCTTCTTTTCCAGTTAGGTATTTACCGGGTGTTACCAGATTCGTGCTATAATTGCTTTTGAGTGATAATTCCTGTTTTCGTTTACAATAGGTACCTACCTACCTATAATATGTAGTTATTCAGGTTTCGGAACGTAAATAACTAAACTTCACCTTGCTACTGAATGTTTAAAACACGAACAACTTAAAACCAAACTAGGTACCTACTTACATCTAAAATTAATTAATTTTGTTTTTTCAGACGATGTAGAAAGTAACATCACTTACGTGATGTCCGGGCAAAGAGGATATGACAATGAAGATTACATATTAATTGGACCAGAAAGGATAGCCGTGAGAAATTCTCGAACGCCGACATTTTTCTTGCAGCCAGGTATAATAGCAAAAGAACAATAAAACCTCAAAGATCACTTTGATCTCTTTCCGCCATATCATAATACCTTCTATGCCTATTCCCATATCATGAATTACATTCTAGAGAATATTAGAGGAATCCCCACGCCTCGAGTCCTTGAAAAACCAATTCCCTACCCACTTTTATCTTTAAAATCCAATTGTACGATGCAGTCTTAACCGATTTAATTTACTCTCATAATTTACTTTATGACTTACATGGCCTTTATCTTATGTTCCCTCTACAGGCAGACCTATGAAGTAGGTACCAAACCAACCTACTTTTTTCTTGTAGGTAGTTCTCTTTTATTAACTAGGTAGGTACCTACCTACCTACATGAACTATCTTTGTTCCTGTGTCTTTTCCTAAACTTTATGCCTGGTGCCTCGTGCTACTTACGTACAGCCTACCTATTCATCTGTTTTTCTTGTATCATTTCTATCATTTCACATTGTTTACAGATTTTAGCAGAGCTGAAAGTAACGATAGCATTACTGGTAGGTATATAATTTATAAGGTTATTTTCTTTCTTCTTTGTCTCTGTATCTTATATCTTTATTATTTACCTATACTTAAGAAATATTTTATATGCATGCAATGAAGTTAAAAAAAGTTCTTCATTTTAACCGTTTGGAATCATGTAATGTGTACCTACCTCAAGAATTTATTCATGCATTGTTTTAAAAATGTTAACCAAGTTAAAAAGCTGACCAATGTCAACCAAGTCAAAAACCAAGTTAAAGTAGGTGTACAAATCGTTATCAATCTAACTAAATAAAAAAAATTACACCTATATCAGCCCAGACAAACTTTCACAGAATGTGTGTCACTGGCCACAATACACCTAGCATAATTAAGAAAAAAACACTAATGAAGTACTAATGAACACTAGTGGGGATTATTTAAAAGGAAAATAAAAAAATTTATTCATCTTTTCTTAGTTTTTGTGCTACAGTAGGCTATAGTACCTACTTGTGTATGTCAACAGAATATAGGTACATACAACTTTAGATCATACATAGATACTAAAAAACTATATTTTTTAACTTTAAAAATCATGCTACTTGAATAAGTTTCAGGCAACCAGTCAAAACTATATTATTAAGAGTTCATAAATTAATTCACACCTACAAAATTAACTTTTGACATGCTTTGTTTCAGCAAACACTGAGGATGCATACATGATTGAACAAGTTCTTCTTGCGAAACAACCAATCTTAGACCATTTAACTAATGAAATAACAATAGCAGTAATGCATTCCATTGTAGACAACTTTAGGCAGTTTGCTTGTAATGTACCAGTCAGGAAATACTATACTTATAATAATTAAAATAATATTTAACTTTTACTGTTGTTTTATTAAACCTAATACATTATAGTTAATTGTATCAGGCATTAATTTATTACTAAACTACCTATGTTATAAAAACTTTGCAACAAACAGCGACTACAATGTATGATACTGTATACTTTTTTATGCAAATAAAACCACCCTCAACAAAGTATGCACCAAAAGATTGGGAAGTACTTATCATTACCATTATCTTTACTTAAAATAAAAGGAAGTCGCTACCACAGCCTGTTTGCTTAGATCTTTTAAACCACTCAATGGATTTTAATACAATTTTCAGCAAGTGATTAGTGTGATTCAAGAGGAAATTTTATATGTATGCTTTTAGTGATTTTGAGGCAGTGTGAAGTTCGCTGTGTCAGTAAGTATCATAATAATATACAAGTGATCAAATTATAAGGCTGCTACCACTACAAACTTTTACTGTTGTATTGTATTCAATGTATTTTATTTTTGGTGTACAAAAAGATGATTTTAAGGTTGTTATATTATCCCATATATTAGTTCACAGTAAATGGGTTAAAGGAGAATCACAATAAATATTATAATATAAAAATGTTTACTAAAATGCATCACCCAAAGATTCCTCCATGAATTTCTTATAAATGGCCATAAATTTCGCAACAAATGCTTCTAGATGGAATATAGGTTTGTTTCCCATTCTCATCCTATGTTCAAACTTAGCCGCATAGCTTGCTACCTGGCATTTCATTGCCATATCACAATTACGAACCAATTCCTTTAACAACCCCCCAAAGATTATATCTGCTGGCACACCATGTATTATTAATTCATATAGCTTCTGGCGGACTTCTCCAAGCCTTTTGGGTGATTGTTCCGATAGAATCATAGAAGCTGTTTCCTTTATGAATTTTTGCCAGTCAGTTACTGGAACTTTTTGATCTGGTGTGAATGGATAATGCTGTACTTTGCAGGCTTCACACATTAGCAAAGCTCTGCGAAGATTACGGTCTGCACAGGTGGCAATTCGCAAGGCAAGTTCAGATGGCAAGCTTAAGCCTTCCTTCTTACAAACTGTGTGCAAAACTCCAGCTATCTCTGTTTCAGTAGGTGCTGGAACACGGATTGTCAAACAACGAGAACGAATAGCGGGAATTACCCGTGAAATGGAATTGGCTATTAGGATGAGGCGACATGTAGAGACATACTTCTCCATAGTACGACGTAGAGCGTGTTGAGCATCCTTTGTCAGGTCGTCCACCTCGTTTAATATAACAACTTTGAACTCACGCTGTCCAGATGAATCTATTTGGTGCGTCTGGGCTACGTTCTTTACCAGATCCATAATAACAACGCGATCGTGCACCCCAACATCGGTCGGATTAACCTCTATGTGGTAATTGCTACTTACAGTCATGATTTCTATTTTCTTGTTTGAGGGTGTCGTAAAATGCATAGTTTCTTGTCGAAGACGTTCAGCACCAGAACCATACAGTTCTCTGAGCAAACACATTATTCGCGTCTTCTTACCGGCTCCCGAAGGCCCGTAAATAAGTAAATGTGGAAAGTCACTTTGTTGTACCAGACTTTTAAGTCTAACTGCTTGATCCTTGTGAAAATCTAACTTCATTAGGTCTTTTGGGCGATGTTTGTCGACCCAGAGACTCATATTTAATTATTTTATTTATAACCAAAACAAAACAAACTAAATAAATGGAATGAAATCAATGAAACGAAAAGCGCGCTAATTTATAAAGCTGTCACAGCTGTCACTGCTCATCACTGCTGTCAATGTCAATGTGAAATGACTTTAAACGTCAAAAATTTATTGTCAATAAAGTCAATCAAATCAAATAATCAATGGAAGTTTTGCGATGCGATGCGCAGCAGTGCGGTGCGGCGTGTGTCAACGTCAAGTTAAGTCAAGTCAATCAAAGCGTGCGTGCTTGAGTGACAGGACAGCGGCGAAATGTCATCATCATAAATTGAATGGCATTAAACTAAAATTGAAAAATTCACGAACTTTGCTGTGCTGTGACTGAATAAATATTTTTCCAAAAATTGGAGTGGACCAGATAATATTTGAACATAACAATGACAAAGCCTTTCTTTATGTGATATAAAAATTTTAAATTAGTTATTTAGTATATACCTTAAGTTTTGATTATTAATGATCCCAGTGCTATTCTAGACAATGTTTTTTGGCAGCTTTTTGTTTCGTATTTTAATATTTGTTACGTTTAAAGAGTGTTATAGTGATCAATACAATCTTTACGGAGATGCTGGACAGGCGTACGCATTAGAAATTTATATAGGACGACCGCCTCAAAAGGTAAGCCATAGAAATTCCCTTACACATGAGTGCCCACATTAGTCCTGATCAATATGTAGTCTAGAAGTTTTTCTGCCATCTTATTTAGCTCTAGACAGTTTTAAAAAATTCGTGCAGCTAAATAAAATGCAGGTAAAACATTTCAATTATATCTATCATATGGTTCAGATGAAATATAACAGTTAAAACTTGATATTAGCTTAATTAAACCGTTTAACCAAAAATCCAAGAACGTTCTGTCCAAAACTGAACATTCGACTGGATTATTAACAATTTGTATCAATAACAATTTGAATCTTTTTTGTTTTTTTTTTCAGTTAAATGTTTTAGTGGATACTGGCAGCACAACTTTGGCAATTGCTTCATATGCTAGAAAGGACAGCAATAAGTATTTCCATCTGGAGAATTCAACTACACTTTTTAATAGTGGCCAAGAAGTAAGTTCCTAGCTGTCTAGACAAATTAATTATACTTCTTTAGGAGCATCTTTACATTGTATAGTAATAAGTGATTCATAGTGCAAGGCAAGTAAGACACAAAAAAGCATGTAGGCCAGGCCACCTTATGTTAACTAGTCACAGCAACTACGGACTACAGCCAACCTAACAAATAAGAGAGAAGTCCTGTCTGATATCATAAAATAAAGTGATAACTTTACATTTGCTTTGCTAACTTTTGAAAACTATGTGTGTTGAGTGATAGCTTTGGCAATATACAAGTAGGCCTAGGAATCCGAACATAGTAATGAGCAATAAATGTATGTGTACAAAATAATAAATTGAATTGAAACCATTGTAATAACTACATTATTATATTGAATCATAACATCTATGGGCTCGTAATATTGTATTTTTATAATGTATGTAAACAATAATTTTTGCTATATTTTAAACTAGCTGTGCCACGCGGTTTTACCCGTGTTAAGAATTGTGACGTAACGCTTGATAGCCTATAACCTTCCTCATTAATGTAGCTATCA
>DWQK01002794.1:0-12500 GCA_018231225.1 Noctuana stator | reverse complement strand
CACAATTTTATATGTTAATGACGTGTCCCCACTGCGCGGCCTTACTCTATGCCCAAAGGAGTGCTTATCGGAAGAATATTCAACAAACAACTTGAATAGTACGAACAAGCTAGTTAATAATAAACCTGTTCTTAAGCACCGTATCTAAGGCTTAAATTGACGCTAAAGCTTGCCTTCGGTTTACTTTGACATTAATACATGTTATTAGCATCGAGTTGCTATGACCATTCTACCCTTCGAATGCAGACCCTTTTGTGATTATTAAACTACGACAGGTTATATCAAATTTTATAGTCGTGTTCTTATACAATAAGCTTAAGGTAGAAATCATAATGAAACACCTCACACTAGGATTCCCTGTGTCGTGGGCTCGATGGACACAGACACACACAGACAGTTACACAAATACCGAGAGCAGAAATCTTAATTAATTCATTTGGTTAGTGAAAAATATCTATGAAATTTCAGTCATTCTAAAACTGTTTTATTAACCATGGTTTAATAACAGAATTTAAGTGGCACGTCAATATTCGTTCAGATAATCCTTCCAAACTCTGCGGCTAACGTCCAGTTGCAAGAAGCTTCATTACAGTTAATGCCGCCATTAATCCCTTTCTATTTTTATCAGCTTATGTCTAGGGATAAACAAAGACGCCAAAGAAATTAAATTTGTATGACCTTAAATTTAATTAAGGTTCTTGCAACTCGGTGTAAGGTTAAACAAAATGTTAAATAAATAAAGCTTCTGAAACCACATTGTTCTAGTATCTTCTGAGCAATCTTTTAACAGCTATAATGCAATGCATTGTTTGCAAAGAGATCCGTTTTAATAAAGGTTAGAGTTCATTTCTATTTTGTGCAAAAGGAAATGCACCAAGTCTCTTGAATATTGTAAATACGAGAAACCGTTTGGTGTAGTGGTCGCCGCCACCACGGTACATCATTTGAAGGTCCTAGGTTCGAATCCCAGCGGTTTAAAGTACATAATGAATTAGGATTTGTGTTCCCGGTTTGGTGGTTTGTATAATTATCTTGTAATTTGTTTATGGCACCCATGACTCAGGGAAACATAATTCTATGGTTTATGAGTCTATGGGTGAGGCGACAGGCGACTAGTGATTCCTGCGACTTCGACCGCATTAAAAAGGACTTTTACAGCATAAATTAACAAAGTTTTAGGAAAGTCAACTAAACAATTATTATATGCGAATTTCAAAATTGACATAAAGAACTTTCTTATTAACGCTTTGAAATATAACAAACACTAAAACACATGAGTAAAAACAGCACCTAAATCGATTAAACCATTTGAAACTGTAGGAATTTTAATCCCACACAATTGTGTTCCTGTAGATACATTTGGGTTTTGGTCTAAAACTTCTTCTGGGTTAAGCCCATTTTATATGGGCTATGGTTACAATACTCTTTGAAAACAGTAAGTAAGCACTAAGTGTCATCTATTATTTCTTATCGCTAAGGGCATTAGTGGGGCATTAAGAAATGTTAAGCTGACAACAGTCTTATACCATATCTGTCGTATTAGCTTATCGAACTGCACTGAATAGCGGACGAATGTGCTGACGACAGACATTAAAACGTCAATATTCTTTTTTTAAAATTCTGCTGCAGCGACCTTGGATTTATTTCGATACAACTTAGCTCTAAACGAAACACTAATAATATCTAAATACATTGTTGGTAACATTGTTGCAAAGTTTTTATGTCAATATAATTTGGCTGGTAAAGTTGGCACGACTGTGTTTATCAACTGCAGCATTTGGGTATGTTTCATAACATTATAAGCCGTATACAATGCGCCATAAAATCTAAAATTGCTTGCGGATTGGTCATTTTGGGTACATCATTACTATACTTATATCATGACTGCATCCTTATAAGATATGACATTGGTCGTCCTATGCATTTTATTTGTTTTAGTCAGCTTCCAATCTGATTCGTAACATTATCTGTGAAACTTCATCAGTAACAAAGATCTCGATTATCAAATCTAAGGTTGCTATAGGTAACATATTCTACAAAATATCCCAATAAATACACTATAAAATTAAGTTTACTTGTAAATAGTACAAAATTCCCTATTAATTGTTGGTAATTGCTAAGTAATAGTTTAGCACGTAATTTTGGATTAAAAACTGATAAGGCCACCGTCACACTCGTAATTGAAATTTCCGAAGGCACACTTCGTAAACGAATAATGAAGTGTGTCTTTACGTGTCATTTAACAACTTTGCCGCCCAACATTTTTGATTTATGTTTTCTTGAAGCCAAAGTAATTAACAGCTCCAAGTGGTAGGCTGAGAGGGCATACATATTTTGTTTTTACTTCCTAGCGCCTCGGGTAATATAAGGTGGCCGTAAATAATAATTAGTGGCTTCGAATCGAACTCGTCGATGCTTTCAAACTAACGATCCTCTTCGCCCGAGGCTCAAAATTTATTAATAACATCCAACGACTAGTTGATTTATATCTTTAATGGATGCTGTTACATGAGGTATTAATCGGTACTTTTTAAACACAAAGTCAGTCAGTAAGTAAGTCTTCATGTGGTCAAATTATGGTGTAAATGCCCATGCTTTATCCAACATGTGGAGTAAATTTGCCTACTTACAATAATGACTGAAAATTGTCGTGTTTATTGGGCTTTAAATGACAGTTTGAAAATAATGTTGTGTAAGGGGTGAATACATTGCGTATAATTAAACATTTTAGGTCATTAATAACCGATATGATATATTTAAATATGAAGAATTTATTTTACTATCTAAATTATTTTAAAGAATCCGCACGCATCAATCTTATCTACTAGCGAAGTGCGATTCTGCTAACCGGCATAAATATTATTTAAATCATAATTTGTATCATAAATTTTAAAGTAGGTACATCGAGGTATCAATATTACCCCTCTACTTATTAAACTGCATCATGATTTTAAGTCAGCAAAGGTTTTTAAATATCAACTCAACTTAAGTATGTAATCTATTTAGTCATTTACCTATACAAGGAGTATGTCTCATCTTGGTCTCATGTTTTTAATTTCTATGCTTTTTTACCTATATAGAATTATTTTTTACATGTCACAGATAAAAAAGGAGCGAACCTTTCTAAAATGGAACCCTCTTGATAAACAACCGCTTGGGGCTTAAAAGATAAGACCCAAACATCCAAGTCACGATAAAACTTAAGGTCAAATAAAACGTAGCCTGCGGCTAAAGTTAATTATTAATTCCGCATTACAGTATCGTAATAGCCGAAGTTTTTCGTTCAACACCCGAATTATTGTCAGATAAAAACACTTCATGTGGGCGTTCGACTGCATACATATCTCTCGGTAACGTTTGCCACGAAATTACAGACTATTAAAAAAATAACGACCACTTTTAAAAATGTGGATCGATACGTTGGCAATTGGAATATTTTTTTTAATTAACGTATAAACATTTCGGTTTCTCGGCGTTATAGATAGGTAGATCTATTTTTTTTATCACTCTCTAGGCACTCACTTTTTCTATTTCTATAAGTTTTTGTAAATATAATTTTCTACATTGATGCTGCATGAGTTTTGTAACACAACTGAACAATTTGCCAGCGAAATTACATAAGTATGTTGCACTTCATTAAATACCCAATTTCTATACCTACCCAACATAAATTAAGTTTCTGTTCGTAATTTTATTACCTATCTACCAAAAAGTCTCACAAATTTTATATGATGCTTGTAAGAAGCAGTCACAAATAAACATTGCAAATCATAGAATTTAAATCAATCAAATCATTAATATTTTTGTAACTTAACTTATCATAACAGTGTCACTGCCCTCACTCCCCTGCTTGCTGTCTTTTTAAATACATAATAAGTAGGTAGATACTATATTTATTGTAATTAAAAAGATTTATATTATGTAATTAATAAATAAATAACACTTCACACTCACAGCCCCACACTAGGATTCCCTATGTCGTGGATGCCATGGACACATAACGACAAAACAAACACCCAGACCGGGAACAGAAATCAAAATTCATCATTTAAATTTCTGCCCCGCCGGGGATCGAACCCGGGACCCTTCGAATAGTGGACTTTTAAATTAACTGATTGGAACACGGAATACGTACCCAGTTAGTTACGACGCTACTAGCGCAGAATTATAACATTATAAAAATAGGTAAGTTACTATAATTTTTTTACTATTAAGTACATTTAAATAACGTACAAAGTATTGTGGACTCAAATGCACTAGCAACTCAATTTATAATGTACCTATATTGGTTGGTTGTGAAGTGAACCTATTCCACTGTGATTACAACTGGCTCTTGTTTTGGTATAGCTTATAAATAGCAATTATCTGTCATGGCGGCGGAGCATTGTTGATGACCGGTAATGATAGGTCTCACACAAATGAATACGGCTGTAGTACCTACCTACTCTAATATCCTATGCATTCGATAATTAAAATGTCGCGTTGAATGGCCACTAAATATTGTTTTTCATTTGAATTGGTGCTTAATAATGTGTGTCATGGCGTCTTATGATCTTAGTACCTAGTTGGATAGCGCTAAGTTAGGTTTATTTGGCAATTTATCGGCAGAGGTCTTAAATACTGACCCCTAAAGGGATCAAGAAGGAAAAATGTCGCGTTGAATGGGCACTAAAGACTTACCTATATTGTTTTTTATTTGAAATGGTGCTTAATAATGTGTGTTTTGGCGTCTTATGATCTTAGTAGGTACCTAGTAGGATAGCGCTAAGTTAGGTGGATTGTTTGGCAACTTATCAGAGGTTATATACTGACCTGACCTGACCTGCCTGAACTGACCTTTAGGGGTCGAAATTTGTAACAGCTTTTATTTTAGTAAAATTAAAACTAATAGATTAATAATATAATTACCGTGTCTTTGTTTAACACTTAAACACTTGACACTTTTCGTCCCTTTTAGGAGTTGAATTTTGAAAAATTCATCATTTTTTGATGCCAAAATTATTGCCAAATTTTTATTGGAAGAAAATTTTATTTACTGTGGCAATTTAAGTTTTGTTAAATATGTAACGTATAATATTAAAATATAAGTAGATGATATACCTTATGTTACTAGACGTGTTAAAAGTGAAAAACGAAAAAATTTACTTAAGTACTTTTATCAGACCGTTAAAAACGGTTTTTTACCCGACATTAACGAATTGGCGGCAATATGTTTTTTATAAGTCTAAAAACTTCAGCGCCTTATAGGTCATTGACTGCTTAAAAAGAGTTTAAAACGACGCCAATTATAAAACTTTTTTATACTTAGGTATTTATGTCATCTAGGTAGGTATCAAACCAAGTGATGTTCTAAGGTACTACAATATTATTTTAGGAATAATATTCAATAAACTACCTACATAATGCTGGGATGAATTAATAAGTTATACCTATTGTGTTGTTACTATGAATCCCACATTTGGGATTCCTGTGTCGATACCTAGGTACGTACCTAACTTCTGCTACAATTAGGTATAATCTAATATTTTAATGTTTTATCATCAGGATCAAAGCACATAAGTATTTTATTAAACTATAAAATAGGTAATAACTTTAATGATCCGTACGGTGTAAGTAGACGTTGCCAATTACCATGCAGGTCCGTTATTCGGAGGGTTCTGGGTTCGACTCCCACCGGGGCTGAAGTTTAAATTATGAATTTAGATTTCTGTCCACGGTCTAGGTTACGAAGTAGGGTACCTAACTATTATTTAATCTGTGGTCCTAATCTCCTAATGTTGGTGGAAATTGACTTTGTGTGTCCATTGCACTTACGACACAGGGAATCCGAGGGTGGAGCTACGGGTGTGAGGGCCTATTCTACCTAGATATTTGTTTTTATTTAATTAAAATATATAATAACTTAGTTTCGTCTTAATCACAGGTACCTACTTAGGTACAAACTAGTTTAGATAGGCATTTATGCAAAAAATAAAACCAACAATTAGGTAGGTATGAAAATTAGGTGTGTAAAATATCTACGAGTAGATTATTAAAGTAGGTAAGAAAATGCAAAAATGAAATGAAATAAAAAAACTGAATTACGAACATTAACAGAGAACATAAATGCAATTTTACATTCACATCCATTTACTTCCACTGAAAATCGAACTCTGGACCTTTCGAATGGTCAACCGACTGACTTGCAATACACAAGACCGATCCTCAGTACTTTGGAACGCGCGTATTTAAACTCAGTCAATGTAGAAAAGTTTTTTTTTTTAAATAAGTTCACAAGGTTTTTCTGCTTGTGTGCTTAACATCACAAAAGGGCTACAATTTAAATTATATTAACACAGTAACAAGATAAAAAATGTGACGGTTTTATCAGCGAACCCACTGTTGCCAAGTGGGTGATAGCTAACGTTATGCACTATGTAGGTAATACCGAAGTAAAAAGATATTACGTTTTACGTACACGTTAAGTATTTTATAGGTATTATTTTTTAATATTTATGTATATTACATACGTGTATTTTTTACTACTTTTTCTATCACTTATTTTTGTAAATCGAATAGGTAGACAATGGATACCTATTACCTACCTCTTTTTTTTAAAAGAAATCTTTTTCGATCAGACAGCCAATTAAAAAAATGTGGCTCGTTTATACGAGTAAGTACGTTTTACACTTAAAAAAATAAAAAAAAACTCACCGAAGGCAACGCATATTTCAGAACAATTTCTTTATTCTAATTTTGTATTTTCTCGTTTTTTTGACAAATATAGCATTTTGTCATATCTCGTTCAATGTAATTCCGACACTGTAGCACTGGTCCTCACTTAAGTCGATTTACGATCACAGTGTTTAATTTAATTTTCCTTCAATATCAAATATTGAAAACTTAACGGAGTTATTTCTTTGCCTTTATAGAATTCCTAGCCCGTCTATTGAAAGCGATAAATGAAAAATAAATTACCGCATACCTATTCTAACCGTTCACTTGTTTACGCGGTATCACAATGTTATCTTAATCCAAAATGTCAGGTAAATTTGTCGCTTTGGATTCCTATTGGAACTTAGTACCGAATCTTACAAGTCCCAAAACCGCTAAGAGCGCGTCGATCGCATGAGTTTGAAGAAGTGAGAAAAACAAGTGACGATACGTGTTCGCGCGTCGATTGTCGTCACGAGAAGGGCACCACGCCGCGCGAGCATCGGCCGCGCCGAGCCAACCGATTGTGTAAACGCGCGCCACTCGCTCGGCCGGCGTCGCGGGCGGGGGCGCGGCGGGGGAGGGTCGCTCCCGCACGCACACATCCACCCTCCTTACACGTTCCCATCCATTACTAACGTTCCTATTTTGAATACGAGGCGCGCCAATCTAGCTCCTATGCGATAGGTATACGAACTCGAGGGACGTAACGAACGGACCGCGACCGTCGGCGCACCGCGAGAGGGTTCTCGGAGGCGCGCGCGCGAGAGGGACGGAGCGCGCACGGTAGTTGAAGCGCGTAACGCATGTGTGTGCCGAACGCACGCCACCGGCAATAGTGTAGTGCGTTTAGCGTTAGTGTCGGACTTTGTAAGTACGCGCTGACGAGAAGTGCCGTGTCTTGAAATTTTAATAAAGGAGGCTCTGTCATCTTCCCTCGCATTTTGAACCTGATATGTACTATAAATGCGTCATGTGGATTGTACAGTACATGTACGGAAACGACATGTCTGAAATAAAATAACATTAATAAGTCTTGATCGAGCAGTGTACAGTGTACACTACCTCTCGAGCATTGGTGAAACTAAGTGCATTGAGAAACTGTTGGCCAAAAAAATTATATCTACTTAGTAGGTATTTAATCATAAATATTATTGAATCGATCGAAAAAATAACTGAGCAGGTAGGTATCTATAACAAAAATTCACACAATTTTATAGGGTGAATGACCAAAAATGTCCCATAAAATAGTGAGTAAGCAGACAGAAGAGCAATAAATTTAGCCAAAACTAGTTGGATCGATGTAGTTTGATAGTCGTTAACACGATGAAGAATAGGAATGTCAGACTACATATACCTATAACAGTATAATTAATGCGAAAAACGCGATTTTAAATACCCAGATAAGGCGTATGACGGCTGAATGGTCTCAGTGGCTTTCAAAAAGTTGAGTATAAAGACCTTTTAGTGAAATGTTAAATAGTATAGGCAGCTATCTACACAATATGTATTACCTAGTAGCGATATTCTGTTTAATAGGTAAGTAGGTACCTAGCTAATATCTTTTAAATTTCGTGCAACTAGTTTTATCAAAGCCCTCGAATCAAAGGCTTTATTGCAGTTACGACTTTTTTATTGGAATGATCGCAATGATTTATTGAACAGTTCATTGCGAGGTGTGCACAGGTGTTACGAGGCTAATTTGTTCGCCATTGATTTATTCGATCGGTCGAATCCAGTTTCTCTATCGTAAACTTAATTACGGGTGTGCGTTGACGGGGTTTTTTAGAAAGTTGAATGGTATGGTCCATTTGTTTTACCAATTAATTTTTGGAAAACACGTAGGCACTGAGGAATAAGTAATTGATGTGATAACGTTCCTTAAATTGGACAATCTGAAACATTTGCCTACAATGTGGACACGAATTTTTTAATTTTATCCAATTTTTGATGTAAAAATATGTTTGGATCTAAAGAAACATATTAAATAAACAGGTAGGTAATGTATTTGTAGGACTGAATAGTACCTACCTACAGGTATATATTAGTTGTATCATCAGGAATAGGTATCACTAAGAGTACTAGAGACTATTTTAATTTCTGTTATTATTTTCAGAATGGTGTAACCAAGTTAAAAACCTTAGTACCTATAAAACCTTTAGCTTGTAGGGTCAATTAGGGTAAACCTATCGTGTGCCATCACTTTACATACAAAAAATCTTTTTTGTCACAAATCACATTTGATCCTTTGAATTTTTGTACACACTGATTACATGATTTAGGTTCTTCACATTGTAGATAGTAATTAAACAATTTGTTCTGATGGTTTACCTAATCCCATCGATTGAATCCCTTGATTATAATTAATTTAGACTTCAATATGACATTCTCCTCTATGAGAATTCTACACAGATATACAAAAATCAAGATTACCTTCGAAACAACAAAAAAATCTACCTAAGTATTTCAATGCCTACAGTTTTTACATCAAACATTACAGTCGTGAATCACATACTTATCTACAATTCACTGAAAACAATAGGTTGCAGATAGATTAAAAATGCTATGATTTGAGACATTTTGCTACTCAATTGCTGTTGTCGTTTTATAAGTTACACGTTAACAATGCGATATCTCTCACCTGACGCGTTATCGTTATCGCACTGATAAAGCGACGATAGCGCGACACTGACATTCGGCGATAGCACTAAAGCCACGAAGGTGTGACTTCTGGCATGTGGACGGTAATAGAACTAACTACCTATTATGGAACGTATAGACTTACGACACTTTACTCTGTACACTTAGTGTATACATCGAGTGTCTCTAATTGGACACTGCGTCCTTCCTGTGTCGACCTATCACTGATGTACACAGTGAGTGTACAGTGTATAGTGGTGTCATAGTCTATACATACAATAATAGCTATCTACCTAAATATTTTTGAAATTAGAAACGATTAGCAAATGAATCATATTTATTATCTATGCTCTCTGAGGATTTTAGTTATTTGGTAAATGTAGGGGATATTGAATTATTTGGTTTGAAAATAAAATAGGTATGTAGGTCTTTTCACAAGTAGGTGTTTTATTTTCATAACTAAGATACAGGACCTACAAACCGAATATTGCGAATAATGCATTTTTGGGTTGAAATTTCAATTTAAATTTATTTAATGTAAACAGGTATTTCTGTTCAAGACTAGAAAAACTTATAGTTAGGTATTATTAGTTTTTCAAAGGCTGATTTTTAAAAATAACTTGGCACTTAACTTTCACAGTACACAACACATTAAAGTATTATTTTTTATGTATTTATTGCATTAGTACCCATTTCCTATAAGAATATGGCATATCGTTACCAAAGCTAAGATCAAAATCACTTTCAAAACACAAGACAATTCTATACTTTGTACGCGGAGCGAAATATTTATTTACCTGTCAATTCGTTCCAATCTTCTGTCACCATAACCGGTAACCGGTAAGTTTCCGAAGTTGAACACAACATGCACACATTCGAACTTCGAATTTTTCGAACTGGCCTTCACTACCGCGGACGCGTGCACACAAACGGTATTCGCTTATTAGTCGCAATAATTAGTATTGTTTTTGTCGGTTGCGTCAGTGACGGCCGTCCGCGACATGCCGTTGCACTGCAACTCGTCACATAATGCTCACTAGCCACCTCTCGTTCCCCCTTTACTTCCGCACCGGCTTTTTGCCAAGGGCGCAGGCGCCGCGGGCATTTTTTAAACCGCGCCCATGTTTCTGTAATTTCTATCGCGGTGCGCACCTTTAGTTTAAATGTCTTTTTTCGTGCATTTTTTCGCGACATCTCTGTCTAACGTCCACGCTCGCTAATTCGCCGTCCCCCTCCACCTAACGGTTGCCGTGAACTCTACTCTAACATAGAGCAGATGCATATACACTCTCTTTCTAGTGACGCCGCGACGGCGGTGACGCCAATTATTTTGCTATCCACCACCGGCTAAACACAAATTCACCAAAACATTCTGGCAATTTAAACCTTATGCTACATAATGATTAAAGATTGAATTCCTCCCGCGCACTGTATAGTTACGACTTTCTGATCTAATGCGAAATGTGTAAAGTTCCGGCCATTTTTGCGATAAAAAAAATCGTTTGCATGCACGTAACCACGCCTTTGTATACACATATTGCTGTCTATTTTACTCCTTTTTTATTTTTCACTTGCGATCTCGCTCTATCACGCACACAGCGAAAGGTCGACCGAATGCTTCGGGATGTTCCGAGAGACTGCCACCTAGCGGCGAGTAGCAGAACTTTTAAGAGAAAGGGGTTCCTTTCTGACACATCACTTTCACCACAAGGGTGGCAGCACCGTAGGCAAGGGTTGTTTTCTAAATTTAGTTCGAACGTTCGTCACGCGATGGCGGCGCTGTGCGGTTCTGCCGTAAACTCTATAGACGAGACAGCAACATTTACTTACCTAACGGTTACGTTGCGTGTTGTTTTTAAATTGAATCATTTATACCAGTCAATTATGGAACCGGCTTGACGATTGAGGAAAGAATGTTTCATGTCTATTTACAATTTAATCAAAAGAGATTTTGCTAGGAATTAGCATTTTATTTGCGCGTTTGCCGACATAGCCGGCAGGGGGCGTAAGCCGGTCTTACCGGGAACGCAAGTGGATTAGCCGTGAGCCTATGGAACTGTCCCACAGTGGTCTTACCACTAAAGATGAGCTATTAAATAGCTGATGTTTAATGTAAAACGCATAGCGACGCTTACTTGGATCGAACCGTATACATAATTATCTTAAACTAGCTCACGCCTGCGACTTTATTCGCGTGGATTTTATAATCTTGTATATATAATTATATATTATTAGTGGACTAACTGCGCCCCGCGGTTTCACTCTCGTTAAGAAGTGCAACGTAACGCTTGATAGCCTATAGCCTTCCTCGATAAATAGACTATCTTACACCGAAGGAATTTTTCAAATCGGTCCAGTATTCCTGAGATAGCGTGTTCAAACAAACAAACTCTTCAGCTTTATATTATTAGTATAGATTTGTAGTTAATATAGAATAGAACCTTGGTACCTAGGTACCTATTTAATAAAATACCATTTAAATTTAATTATATTATTGCTTGCGTTTAAAAGTGTTAATGAAAATTTATAAATTTAGGAATGATTATTTACTAACTATTAATATCTAGGTCGGTAACAATAAATACTTTTGCCGAGACAGCTAATTTTGCACAATACAATTTGTCAACTAAATTACCGTTTCACAACCAAGTTGTTCTACCGGCTTAAAACGCTAAAATTTACATCAATATAAATTTACAACATTTATGTAAATTCCGTTTAACAATACAAAACGGATAATAGGAAGGAGAACCGGTCGAATTCTTTGATTCCTGATGAAATTGTGCCTGGACATGAATTGTTAGGAAATAAAGTACTAAAACTACCTCAGTAGTTACCTACTAGATAGAGTTATTTTCTTATGCGATATGATTTATAGCTTAAGTTTTATTTTTAGATTTAAGTTACTATTTATTGAAATGTATTTAGGATTTACTCTATTTATTATTTTAGCTGTAGTTATGCATCACAGAAGACCTTCAAGAAATTGTATAACACCACTAGCTGTGCCACGCGGTTTCACCCGCGTTAAGAATAGTAACGTAATGCCTGATAGCCTTCCTCATGAATGTAGATATCATTTACAAAAAGACTGACTAAATTGTGAATCTACTTAAACCATTCTCAAGTCCCCTTGAACACACACAACAAATTTCATCAAAATCAGT
>DWQK01002793.1:0-12500 GCA_018231225.1 Noctuana stator | reverse complement strand
GAGAAAGGTGTGACTGTGGACCTGGTGTATGATAGAGATGAATGGAAGAAGAAAACATACTGCGCCGACCCCAAATACTGGGAATTGGACAGAAAATGATGATGATCTCTGCATAAATTTCAACTAATTACTCGTAATCCATCTGCTTTCATATGCTTTGAAAGGTATTTAGTTTTCGCTACACGTATTAGTTACTCGTACTATGTAGATTATTTATGAGTTACAATTTACAATTAATTAAACAATTTTAATTAATTCGATTATTTATATTTATATGTAAAAATTGTATGTCATACTTGCATAATTTGAGAATATCTTGCTACTGTGAATAGAGACTAAGTTTGGTTCTACCCCGTAAGTTTGGCTCAATGGGGCAAATTGCCACCTAAAGCAGTCACGGCACGTCCAAATACTGCCAACTCATTAACTTGCTCTTACACCCTTTGTTAAGATTGAAGCCTTTGACAAGTAACTTCCATGATAGGTACCTACCTACTAATATGTTTGTGCCGAAAATTTTGTTTTAATCAACATTCATAGTCAAATTTAAAATTTATCCATACTCCTTTTCTCTTGTCATCAGCAATCAAGGAATCAAGGAATTTCACAAATAATTTGCAATATCGGACTCCAATGTAATTGCTACTAAAACTTTTAATATTTTATGATCACAATATAAATGATTGTACATAAAACTGCGGCTAAGGAGCGTAGTTCATATTGCTAGGAAGTTCAACGCTTACATTCATTGACACAAGGTAATGTTAACTTTGCATCATCTTCTTGCCGTTACGCCAAGATTATAATGTTTACTCCTTCTTAATGGCCATATAATTTTCTCTAATGTCATACACCTACGTGACTTTCTCTAATGGGGTTCATCGTAAGTTGGAGGAGTTTTATAATATCCGTTGAACCTTTATGAACTTAATCTTAATCCACACCAGCTCTCTAAAATCTTATTGTCTAACAATTCCCCAACTTCATAAGATTATACTTATAGATTACTGGACAAGGCTTTTCCTTCATGGGGTAATTCGTGGTATGCGTTCCACCTTGCTACTCCAATGTAATGTATGAAACGATGACAACTTGGAATGACTGCTTTACATGCCCTCCGAACAACAGACATGCGCTTTAAATTACCACTATAGAGCAATGGTATAACCATTCTTCTTGCTAATCTACACATGCAGCAAAGTTATGCAGACTTCCCTTCAGAATGCAGAGTATATCCCTTCGGTATAAAAAGCAGCAAAATAATGTTTGTTTTTTGTTTAAAAACTACGATCTAAGCGTAAAGTAATGAGCGTTGTATAAAACTATTCCAAAATCACAGCACTACTGATAAAATACAAATTTTTTTATTGATTTTTCGCTCGAGTGGGACGTTGCAAAATAACTTGACACTTTCGAGATAGTTTATGTAGGTATGTACGGTTCAAAGTACAAACAAATCTAAGTTAGATTTGGTTGAGTTCGGGACCTCTGAGACTAAACGTCTTTGGTTGCGTCGGTCGGTATGTTTATATAGATTGGTCCCTTCACCGCATCGCTTAGTGATTTCCCTTTCCTCTGCCACTGTAAAGCCGGCCGCGGCGGTAAATACGCAGCAATTAATTTAACCGTACCACTGATCTTTTGGCACTAAAGTGTTTAGGTATGGAGATCGAAATTCACAAGGATGTTTACAATTACGATTATGTTCTAAACTAGCGAAGGCACTTTATCGATGGATTAGGTTAGCTAAATGTTAAGAAATGTAATTTTCTTTCTTGTGTTTCGATTGGGGAGGGTGAATGATGAAGACATGTTATGTGAGGCTACCATCTCAGTCCTTTTGAGTTACAACGCCTTCACGTGTGGCCTCAGATACAAGAACTTGACAAATTTGTTTAACAGCACGAGTCATGAGGGAGACAAGATTAAATGAATGCGAACAAAAATAGGTAAGTTAAAAAAAATGAAAATAACGCAGTGAAGCGTACCTGCTTCTTGGTATGTACGTTATACGTATGTATGGCAGGTCGAACCTATGAATCCATCAGCCTCTGGAATGCAATTGCAAACAGACCTTCGGTAGTTGGCAGGACTCTTGCCGTTCCTGCACCTTCTAAATCAGCAATTTCCCACTAATAATACATAATTATAATAATAAAATTAAAGTAATCATAATAAAAATGAATTTATTATGATTACTTATTATTACACAATTATGCATGAAATTTAGGCACAAATACCTATATAAAATTTAATCCTATGCAACTTGGCAGTACAAATCGATGTCGTTCTTACATTTCTTGTGATAACTTATTGATAATTTCGCTATAGATACTACTAATAATCGATTAGCCTCTTTGAAGAGATGTATCGGTTCTCATGTATTATTCACAAATGCCACACGTAGCCGCATCAATGGAAAACTTGTTTGTTTAGGATACCCTGCATCCCTTCAAAATTGCTGACTTTAGCCACTGATAAATGACTTTTAAAAATTTTCGTAACGTTCTCATTAACAAAGTATTTGACACACGCATATAAGAAAAATTCTATAAAGATGTAAATAAAAATAATATATATCTAAGTACATTTAATTTTACACTACGTTAAACAAAGATTTCTCTATTAAATAATTTATTTGTGTTCAGTCGAGCTATCTGATGTTCGATAATGAGTTACTATTGGCAAGTCCTTTGACTTGAAAAAACCATAACACACATTGCATCGGCTTCCCGATCTTTTTACAGACTTCAAAAAGGAGGAGATTTTATGTCCGGGTGCGGGTATTTTTTCCTCCATTTTTTATTCCATACACCTGTTTTTTAGGATGACTAAGTCATGCAATAAAATCACGAATATCAAAAACCAAGAAAACAATGAGAATTATCAAAATTATTTCGAATTCGAAGCAACGTCTCGGAAAATTCTGTCGAATAAGGAACAAGTTCAAGCAACGGTCCGCTCGCTCAGAACTACTTACTGCGTTTGGCTTCGTCAGTTCGGAAGAGAACCTTCTCGAAAGTTCTAGCGAAAGTCACAAGTTAGTTTGCGTCCGTGCTGCATAATCTGATAGTTACTAAAGGACAAGTCAGTAGGTAGGTTTTGGTTGGTAGAATCGATTTCTATACTGTACCTGTACATTTCTTGAGCGGGCTTTACGTTATACTTAAAAAGTTTTAACAGACCTGTAAAATATAATGAAACTTCTTAAGTATTCTAAAACTTCTTAAGTTCATTTATATCAAGTAAACGACTCATTTTAAATTATAGTTTTATATCGTTAACTCTGACCTTCTTGTAGTGTATATCAATAACAAAAGTAAAAGACCAAATTAATTAAATATTTAATTAAGAAATAGGCAATATTATTAAGCAAATAAAAAAAATATTAATATGCTTATCAATCCTTCTACTAAATAACAAATTTATAAAACTTGGTTCAGAGAAAACCCCTATTCGAACCAACGCCAATATGACCAGTAGGTAGATCTTTAGTATACCGTCTCTCAGCAATAAGACTAGCCTCACCACAATTTATTACCCAATTACTAGCACACACACCCATTACGCCATTAGCTTTTACATGCTAATCTGTTATTGATAGAGGCCAGCCTGTGTTAATTACACCCTTTAGATATGCGCCCGGGTAAATTATTGTACTCATTTGGGGACGAAGCTAACGCAACTTTGTTATAGGTTTATAATACGATCGAATGTTGCACGAGGTAACTTTTTATGTTTCACTGCTGGGTTGGGATTTGACCGTAGACGGTTAGGTATGATCCCTGCAGCTGGGGCACGAGCTATAGTACCTTCTGGCGTAGTAGGGACGGAGGACTAAAGGATAGACCTCAAACCGTCCGGTGGCCTCGGTAGTTTTTAACCGACTTCAAAAAAGGAGGAGGTTTTTAATTCGACTGTATATTTTTTTGTTTGTTACCTCATAACTTTCGACTGAACCAATTTTGATGTTTTTTTTATATATTTGAAAGGTGGTGCTTGTTGTCGTATTGCAATTTGGTCCAGTTTTGACATTGGCATCCATGAGAAAACTGTCTGAGTCTTGAATTCGCAAACTTGCATTAAGTATGTGTGCGACAATTTTATAGTCGGTTGATTACGTAACGCGAGTTATACGAGTAAGTAATTATTATTTCACTATTTCACATAAGGTCGAAAATAGCTTATTACTCTAATTCATTACTCGAAAAGCGAAATGCACATACTTTGCCCGCGTCTGCTCTCACCTTGGGCGGTGTCGAGACCGACTGACCGGAGCACTTAGCGAATTAAGCATGTCACAAGTTAATGGTTAATGCAGACAAGGGTAAGGGCATTAGGGTGAATTAGCTGTGTCTGGTGGCCAGGCAGGGCAGGGCAGTTTGGCGCAGAACTGAATAAAATTACTGTAGGATTGCTTGTAATATTAATAGACAGCAACTTTTAAATAGACAGCAAGTATAATGTAATGTATATTTATGTATTAAAAAGCAAAAATAAAACAAATAAATAACGCTTCACACTCACAGCCCCACACTAGGATTCTCTGTGTCGTGGGTGCCATGGACACACACAAAGACAATTACATAAACACCCAAACATCTAGATAGAGAACAGAAATATAAATTTGTCGTTTAAAATTTTGCCCCGTCGGGGATCGAACCCGGGACCCTTCGAATGGTGGACTGGCGTGGTAACCACTACACCACGCGGGTCGTCGGTTAATGTACAGCCAATACACTTTTTTAAGCTACGTATCATCGTACACAGTTATAAATTGAAAAGAATTTTTGTGAGTTTATGTTATTGTATTTTTAACCGATTTAAAAAAACGAGGTGGTTCTCAATTCGTCGGGATAATGTTTTGTTTTAATGCTATTTGTATTTATAAGTTTACTGTTTCCAGTTGTATGTCTGTACGAGTATGTACCAAATAAAATATTTATTATTCTATTCTAATTACTCTCCTAGTAAAATTAAAATGTAGTGTCTAAATACTCTAAATGTAAAGAGGGCTTTCGCAATAAATCCTATCTGAATACTCGGCCGGTGTCCATCTGAATTCTGAGAGAAGCCCCTAATACCGCTGTCATGTCCCGCAGACCTGCTAGGGTTTAGGACTACGGCTTAAGTCTTCTCTCACCTGGACACTTAGTAACTAAATTTTGTTGTTCATTTTACACAGAGTGCAGAAAAACTTGTCCAATTTTGGTGGATTACTCTACATCAATAGAACTACACTTAAAAACAGAATATACCTAATTATGACTGTCATATACTAACACGTGGAATTAGGCAAAGATAACGACGGATTAAGGGCAATGACCCAAAACGTACGTATGTCTACGATAAAATTCTTATACGAAGATAAACTCCCAGTCCTGCCGGCGTCACAGGGGTTCATAAATCACACAAAAATACGAACTGCGGTAGATTAAGTGATCGTAAGAAAGTTAGCGGGCAAACAGGGAAATCCATTAAAGTAAGCCCATCAAAGGAAACGGCACGTAATCTATTTGCTTAAAGCAGAACGTTACAAACTTTGACGATTCAGATCTTGGAAGGTTGTCAATTATTTGGTAATTAGTAGTTTAGTATTTACAGTTGAAGTACTTATACGGATTACTAACATTGATAATATAAATGCAGCTACTTTTACATTGAAATAAACATTAAGTGGGATCCAGAAATAAATAAAATAAATGCCACGCCATGAGTGACAACTGGTTTTTAATTTTTTATATATTACTAGCTGTGTCACGCGGTTTCACCAGCGTTAAGAATTGTAACGTAACGTTTGATATAACCTATAACCTTCCTCATTAATGTAGCTATCAGACACAAAAATAATTTTTCAAATCCGACTTGTAGTTCCAGAGATTAGCGCGTTCAAACACCACACTCTTCAGCTTTATGTATTAGTATAGATAATAATATCAATGGTTGTAACAGTGTATCAAGTCCCAAAGACTTTTTAAAAACTCAAAGACAAGTCAACGTTACAGTCAACACTTAAAATTTAAATAACTTATGTAAAACGGTAACCAAACTCGTTTTGGTTTTTAAACTATGATTCGCACCAAACACGACATCGAAACGCTATCATCATAGGTCCTAGAAACACAAGGTGACACGCGCAAAAGCAAAAATGTGAAAAAAATGAAACAAAATAATACGCTTTATGGAATTCAATTCGATGCAGTTCGGAACCAATTCGGTTTGAAACTGAAAAAAGCCGACAACTCGTTACAACTCGAACCATTAAGCGAGTTAGACTTTCATACGATTGGCATATAGGGTTGTGCGTAGTTGTAAACGTAACGATTTAATCCAACGGCCGGCAACCTTTCGCCAAACAAGGCCCACATAGTGGCAAAAATTAGAGAAAGAGGGCCCCATAGTAATACTTCATTATTACTATGCGGCTATCTGTTTAAATTTTTCAACGTGTAAAAGCAATATCAAAAGAAATTAAAAAAACTGTGGCGCACGAGCATGTTGCGGACCCCTGATTTAATTGGTACTGCTGATGCTAATTACCATTTTTAGTTACACGTACGTAATGGTTTTTTTAATCATTTAATCACAAATGAACTTAAAGAAAATGAAGATGCTGGCACACCTAGGATACTAAATTGAAATCAATATGAAGTTTGAACTTCTCCAGAAGGTCTGTGACAAAAGAAACGACAAGGAAGTACAAATTCAAAACGACAACCCTATAGAATAAAAAATGTAACTTCCATTCCTTCTATGGATTTGCGGTATTGTATCGGTGTATGGAAATTGCAGACAACTTTTGATACTCGTAATGCCAATCTAACTTTCGCAACCCCCGGTGTTAGATTTTGTGTGCGGACAATAAAATAAATTTTTTTCGACGATATTGTAACCTAGATATTTTGAAATATCTAGGGATTAGTCGACAGTTCAAACGGTATTTTTGTTTCATCAATTCACGTGTCGACTTTCGAACCTCTATGTACAATTTTACTTTAAATTATTGTATATTATGTTGAAATTTATCATTTATAAATAATGTATTTATAAATATAAATAACTCATCACATTAACGACCCGCTTTTTTATCAAATTTTACAAATTAGGTGCCAATCGTCGCGAAGCACATACCCAAAGTGCACCCAAACTAAAAATATAAATAAAACTTAATTATTTAAACTTCTATAATATATAACTAAAATCGAATCCAGGACACTTCAACCGGTATTGGGCCGGAATGGTAACACTATACCACAGGGGTCGTATGCAATTTTTTTTATGTAGGTATTTAATGATATAAAGTTTATCTATAATTTATACTAATATTATAAAGAGGAAAGATTTGATTGTTTGTTTGTTTGTATTGAATAGGATCCGAAACTACTGGATCGATTTTAAATTTTTTTTTTGTATACCAGTATGATAGCTACATTCATGAGGAAGATTATAGGCTATCAAGCATTACGTTAGTATTCTTAATGCGGTTGAAACCGCTTGGCACAGCTAGTTCTTTATATAAGAATAGGACTATAATGGTTTACTTTCATCATCGGGGAAGACACTGTTTTGTGCAACACAGTGCAAACTATAGCCGAAAACAGGGGTTCCACAATCTTAATACCGTATACATGAGAACTAGATAAAGATTTTTAAAACTCAATTTTTTTTTATAAATATAAAAGCAGATTATCGTTTTATTCCATTCCGCCTTACCTAGCAACCGTGTCGTTCACAGTAACGTCGAAATATCGGATACAAACTCGCTCTAAGGATAAGAGTAACAAGGTATGACAATAAGTGAGCGACAAAAACGGATCCTTGTTTAATCCGCCTTAACAAATAATGAAGTAATCCGATTTGCAGACTCGGAATCGGGAGATGAATATATTTAGTAAATCTTATGGATATTTTCTTATAACTAACTCAGCGTCTCTGCCGAATACAATCCTTTTGCTTAATCCCTCTGCCTTGAAATCGAACGGAAGCTACGAGTATATAAACATTTTTCTTAGTAAAACATGAATTTCCATAGCCATACGTATCTCTTCATTGTTAATATTCTTTGTAAGGGTTCTTTCTGCACATGCATTTTTAGAAAGAGCTTATTTCATTTATCAGAGACAGTATCAGAGGCAGGAGGCAGGTCTACGTCATCTGCATAACCCAAGATTGGGTGGTAGATACCTAATGCAAGTCAAAATTAAGTCCGCCTTTTGTAGGTACGAGTACCAAAATTTTGTTTGGATATAATAAACTGTTAAAAAAATGTGTCTCATATATTAAGTATGATTTTTAGGAGACATTTTATTTACATTTAAAAACAATGTTCGTTTAAATTTAAAATTTCAATTGACAAAATAATTTAAGTTAGTTGGATTTTAATGTAACAGAATCAATATATGAAAATATTGGTCTGACACCACTATTTTCTCGCCACCAAGAGTAGACTCAAACAATGTCACTAAGCATTAATAAATAATTTAAAAAAATTTAAATAAATAAGAAAATAAAATTACTAAGAGTTAAACAGAAGTAAGTAAGTTTAAGTTAGAAGAAATTTTCCTTTTATAATTATTATTTATAATTTTGTAAATATTTTTGTTATTTAATATGTTTATATTGTTTATTTAGATGTAAGTTATTTTATGTTTCTATGTTTAGTAAAGTTGTGTTTCATTAATATACAAAGCAATGAGTTAAACTATATTATATCATTTGTATAAGTAAGATCCCAAAGGTAATTAATATACCTAATGGTAAACTAGTCTAGTTGGACCCAGACTTCCATGAATAAAACCCTTCAAATATCTACATCAATTTTCTTGTTAAACATTTGTTTGGAATGCTTTATTAAATACTGTTATTGTACTACTGAATAACAAAATACGTTTCAGTAAACCTAAATAATATGATGATTTTAGGGTACGTATTTCAGTTGGAAATCTTAATTGACAAATTAAATACGAAACGAAATGTAGATAAAAGATAAAAGCATAATATTTATTTCTTAAAATATCTTTAACATAAAAACATGATTATATTACCAGATAAAACTATTGTATTTTAGCATTTCTTAATTTAGCTTCAACGTAAAGACCAAAATAATTAAATAGCAGACTTGGCTTCAGCGGAACTGCAAATGAAAGGAAATTAACACGAGCATTAAATGAAGCCTCATTTAATCTTGATACGCTGTAACAAACGTACACAATTTCAATGAATCACTACAAATGCTCACCACCCGCAGACATACTATGAAATCCTAGTACTTCAGCTCATTATAATGAGATTTTATTTTTGGAATATTACATCGAAAAAAAATTTCCAAATCACAGATAGGATGACTTAAGTAGTAACTTAGTTTTCGAAATTTCTTACAAAAGTGTACACTAAATCTTTATTATCACCGAATAGAAAAACTACCAATTTTCGTATCACGATTCTAACAAAAATGTTTGAAATAGCGTCTAAAACTTCTAATATCGAAATGCACTTTATCTGTGAAAGCCTTTTTCACCCGAGGCGAGAGGGTGCACATCAAAGATGTCTTCGCGTTTACACCAAGCGTTGAACGTAGATAGCAGAGTCATAACGCGTGAAATCGTGTCATTCGAATTTAAGTCTTAATAAGTATTCACACGTTGCACATTCGTTTGACACGTTTTGTTCTTATATCCTTTTGCGAAATCGTATTAAGCTTCTGTGGGGGCTGGTTTTTGCCATCTGAAGCGACACGAAGCGTTTCTAAGGATAATAAAGCCAATAAACTTTATACCCTTTATCTCGAACAGAATCCTAACGCTCGCCTTAGCAAGGCTAGGAAAGGCTTAATTGTTTAGTAAATAAGTTTAAATTACATCTAGCAATAATAGATCATAAACTTAAGAGCATTTTACAAGGAAAGTGGAGACAAACAGTTTTATAGACAACAAGTAGTGTCTCATACGACGATAACATTTGTAATAAATATCTGATCGTAAGGAGTAGAAGTACTTACATACATTAACAATAAGGGTTACTGATATTAATAATTGCTTTTAGAGATAGGTGCATTTTCTCGGAGTTTTTCAAATGTTTTTTGTTTAATCCTAATGATTTTTTCCAAGGCGCGTTATGCAAAGTCGATTGTTACTAAGTAATCCTTAGTATTTAGATTAGTTTGTAGGTAAATTTAAATAAATTATTTAGTATTAAGTCTCGTTTGTGTTAATTGAACGTTTGAGATAATTACGTTGACGACGGGAATATTTTCAATGTTGTTTTGTGGGCGTAATGTATTATGTGAGGGAAATTATGTTGTTCTCAAGTGTTTCTTTAATGAACGTTTATGTAAAAAATTGTGGAGATAAAATGTTAAATATTTTTAGTAAAAATAAAAACCGCTTCAAGCTAAACAGTAATAAATAATTTAAATCGTTTCAGGCAAGTACTTACAAACTAATTTGGTTTAGCTCAACTTATTTCTATCTTACCCTTATCATATTCGATATCCCGGTATATTCTCAACTCATATGAACGTACCTGGAAAGAAAGAAAACGTTGTTAAATACAATGTTTTCTAAGGATAGGTCTCTATAATTTTCTTCAAAGGATAAAAATTGGAAATCGGTGTCATTGAACCCGTTTCCAATACAGTATCATTATGTAGGCAAAGATTCGCGACATAATTATCTTGGCAAAGATTTTCCGGTCACGTAACTGGTCCAATTCCTCTCTATTTAAATACATTATGGTGTCCCTGTCGGCCACAATCCAATTTATCAATGCTGTTATAATGGAATGTTATGTTATCATGTTTATATATTTGTTAATTAATGTCTATTTAGTTAGTGAATACTGGAACTTTCGACTGTTTTTAGGTACGCTGTTTCAATACAAAGAACACAGATTTAGTATAGTTAAAGTTCAAGTAAGTTACGGTATTATAAGAGATTCCTTCAATAAATGTTATGAAAAGTCATTTTAATAAGTAACCAAGTAAGAAAGTAAAAACCACGTAGGTTCACACAGTGTGCAGGATGGAATAAATACAAGAATAAAATATCTAATATTGTGTACTAAGTAATGTGCACGTAAAACTGGTGAATTAACATTAACCAGAAAACACTTCTACGGTTTCAATCCACAGTTTCTTTTAGAACAAAGAACATAGATAAGAATTCTCATAATAAAAAACTCGGACCACTGACAATGAAACAATGCTCCCCTCACTATATAAAAATTCAAATAAAAGGAGAGTTTTTTTCATCGGACCGAATAATACCTAGTGTCTAGGCTCACTAGTTAAATGTTAATTTAATTTTCCACAATGGCCGTGTCTGAATGCCAGACGATAAAGTCCAGCACAAAAAACCCAGTTGAGTGGATCTCGTAATTTCACTAATTAACTCTCAGAGTCACGTACAAATTAAGATGGCGAAGAAATATCAAGTGGAGCGTTTTTGAGCAAATGGACGACTCTGACGCCCTAAACGCTCATTTGAATAAAGAATACGAACGTGATGATGTTTATATTACCGCTAATGAATGGATAGTAATCAACGCCACCATTGTTCCAAATGTTTTGGTCCTTAAGAAATCACAATAAATTAAAGTTTGGTCGATAATTGTAAATTTCAATTTAATTGTGCAAAGCAGTTACTCTCAAACTTTAAAACTTGTATTAGGAATCAAATGTAGAACAGTAATTGGACGTTTATATTTGTGCAGTAGGTTTTAAAACTGCTTCTGTTTATCTAGATTCAAGAAGATGTAATGCAGATCTTTTACTAAAACCTACGAATAAAACACGTCTCGGAATTTGAACAAATGAATCAAAAATGTTCCGTATTTGAACATTCGCAAATGATAGTTTTATTCCAATTAATTTCATTATTACAACCTTACCGTAAATTACTGTAAGTGACTATTTCTTATGAAATGGAAAGCAAAAAATATTTAAATAACGGTAACGTAAAAGTCGGTATTGCCATTTAAAAAAAAAATTACCTGTGTGCCCCCCATGCCTCATTTATGGCATAAATTGAAATGATCTTCAATTCAATGGTGAAATTCTTTGCATTTTGCCCACAAACCATAACGTAAAATATTCTAGCAATGCGACAAAAATTTCCACGTATGATTCACATCAAATTCCAAGTTGGATGCCGAAACTGGTACACACTACATTTATATAAGTTACGCAACAATGATACAACCAATACATCAGGCTGAGTAGGGGCAAACCAAATCCTCAGGGAGCATTCAGGTGAATTACCGGACGAGCAAAATTGTCGCCGATCGATAATGCTCGCAACCAGTGTTTGCCACTGGTAATTCATTACCTTGAAACGTAGTGCAAAGTTTTCCGATAAAGTGTAAAGAAAAATGGAAAATTGCTATTGAATATATACAAAATTTTATTTTCAACTATTCTCATCCATTAGGTTTGGAGGCTATGCCTATAGTTGGCTTCAACCCTTTTATGTCCCACTGCTGGGCACGGGTCTCTCCCCACAACC